>CAUZXS010000136.1:5000-10000 GCA_963585895.1 Sepioteuthis lessoniana
GTGAAGAAACAACTACATAAAAATGTTATGAACGTACAATGAATAACATTTCTAAAGAACCTTTAGGAATAAGATAACCCAAGTTGAGTTGACTTGCCGTTAGAATAAATAAAGCCATCAAATCAGTTTATTAATACAAAAGAGCTGGATTGATTCTCTCAGAGTGGTCTATGTTTGTGATCACAAAACTAAACGATTATTAGTAAATAGTGATCAAGAAGACGAACCCATTTTTTTTTAAAATGATTTTCTGTCAAAGAGGTCATTTCCCGAAAACTGGTTCTTCGAGCATCAGATCAGCTTTTTCAGCCACGAGTATACATTTATCTAACCCCTCCACCACTGCCCGGATATGACACAAGGTTAATTTTTTAGCCCCGTAAACCTGGTTTGAATTCAACGTTGTCTAAGTGAGTTCATATGGGTTCATGCCTTTCTTATGATCCTTAGTGCAAAGTGAAACGCAAATCGCTTGGACTTGGACTCTTTTGCCTTGGTTAGACAACCACTCTATGAGAAAGAAAACTTTGAATTCAAATCAATTTAAAATATTGACCTTGTGTTACATTCTGTCCGTGGCGATGACGTTGGGTAAATACATTAAAATGGCACCAATGGCCCCGAAGAACTGGTTTTAATCTTAAGTTGAGTCATTCCCAAAACCCCAAAAATGGTATCTGATGCTGCCTTGCTTAACACTCAGCATTATAAGGTATGGATCAAGAGTAAAGTGGAGCAATCTAAGGAAAAGAAATAGCGCTGTCACTTAGACCTTGGTGTAGTAACAAATTAAAATGAGCCTTCGGGTCGCCATCGACTACGGTCGCCAACTTTACTAACTTTTTACACCATAAGCGAACTACCTTTTTCAATTTATTTGGAAAGCCACGGTCCAGTTACTTGTTTATCGAATATCAATTTATCGATTACGGTCTCCCATTATATGTAGTAGAAAAATGTATCTTCACAATCGTTCTCACACTTCCTTATCTCAAAAAGATTTTTCGTCCATAGATGGCACCCAACGGTTCCGAGGCTGAGTGGATATGGTAACCATCGGCATTGAGAAAAGGGAACTTCTTACTCACCTAAATCCCAGAAATGATACCTCACAACAGGATGCAGTTAAGTGTCATACCAAGGACCCTTTATTTTTTTAGGGTGGAGTCTTACAATTTTGCCTGTGTCCAAGGAAGACGTCTGAGCCGGCGTCTCCGTGCTTATGATTTAATTGTTATATTTGCTCGGTTCATTCCTTCAGGGCTCGATCTCGGGTATTGACTATCTTGGAACGGGATCTTAGTTTCATCTTTTCAGCGATTGCAGATTACGAGCTCGCTTGCTTACCGTTTGACTAAATCTACGAAAAAATTCTTAGGTCTCGTCACACGTGGTCTTCAGTGACGTTATCAACATCTTACTTCTCACTGTCAAACCGACATATGGCTCATATCTGCACTTCCGAATCATACCTACACATACGAGGCCATTAGTTTGACCATGAGCATTCGGTTATCTACTCACAATTCACATCGTTTCTCTTCCTTCACTAATTTATTTGTATGGTAATGAAAATGTCAGTTTACTAAGTTTACCCCGTCTTTTTGGACAAACTTCATATACTTACACACATACGAACAGGTAAACTCATACACACACACACACACATACACAGATATGTATATATATATATATATATATATATATATTATGGAGGCGCTTGTGGTGTTATGTTTATAGTCACAGGAAATGAACATGGAGACCAAAGTTCAAGTTCTGAATGGGCCTTTTTGCAATTTACAAAGCCCAAATGGCCCTGGGGAAGCTATGCTTACAACTATTTACCCTCTAGCTAAGGATAAATAGTAAGACAGACTGAGTTATTTAATCTTGGTATGGCAACCGATCAAGAAGAAGGAAAAGTTCTGAATTCAAACATGTTCAACACCGCTTAAGATTTACCTGATGTTACATCTTGCTCGTGTGGAGTGGATGGTAAACACACACATACACACACACGCACATATATATATACCCAACCCTTCTGCACGAACAGATTGCAGCACAACGTCTGTTCTTTTAAAGTAAGGTTTAACAGATTTGGATTCAGAGTTTTCCGTTTATACCGGTTACCGTACCATGCTCGGTCTGCCTTAATATTTACTCGTAGTTAGTGAGGATAACTGGATTTATACCCTTGTTCAATGGTATTATCTCTATGTAAGATGCAAACAGCCTTGTTCAGGATTTTGAAGTTTAAGTCAGCGTGTCCATTTTCTATGACATTAACCGTTACCTTACGAGCACCTTCACACACATATATATATATATGTGAAACCAGAACACCCTATTTCACATAGAAAGTTCATTTTCTTCCAAAACAAAAATAACTGGATTTTCTTGTTTCTAGCGGATCAGTATACCATCAGAACGGATATAATTAGGTGTTATTTATTATCAATGTCCCCGAGTAAAAAAATACATATACATATAAATATATATAGACTCAGACGCAATTTAAGGTTTTTCTACTTCCATGATATAAAAGGGAACCGTGCCAATCATAACATTATTTTAATATTTTAAAATGCAGGTTCTATGTAAAAAAAACAACCTTTTCTAAAATTATCCAACTGTTACAACCATCTTTGTGTCCATCGTCTGGGTAAAAAGAGAAAAAGAAATGAGAAAAATAAAATATTGCTTAGGGGAATTAGTACTTATACTTGATATGGCTGCATATTTATCAGTTTACAGAGAATACTGTTTAGTGAGAAAGCATAAAATATAGGCTATTATCTATAGTAAGTGATTGAAGACTCGGCTAAATCAGATCACAAAGATTTCATTCAAACACTAAAATACCCTCAAGGTAATCAGAGATCATATAAAAGAACAAAGAAAAACGCCGTCTTATCCCTGTTACATCTCTTTGTTTTTACACTGAGTACTAGAATTAATTCAGAGAAGTGAATTGACAGACGGTTATCAGTACGGACATTGGAAACAGTGAACTATGTTCAATCACCGGTTGCTACCGTCTGCGTTTACTCCCTAGTCATTAGATTATAGGTCAAGCTAAGGATTTATTATTTCTTGCTGGTATCGTGTAGCCTGTTCCATATTAGTCGGAAAAGAGATGGTACCCAGAGAAATAACCTGTTGTCCTAAATCCGACACCCTGACGACCTCAAGAGAAGTTCCCGTTGCGCTGTGACCAACATGCTAGATTGCAACATCATAGTAAGCCAGTGTCGTGTACTTCACCACTGGACAAACAACGAAGGACTCGTAGATATATAAACATATAATTTACATTTTTATTCTTCGACGGCGACGTGAGTGAAGTAGGAACACAGAGAGAAATCGCACATAATTTTTTTCTGTGGCGGGGACTCTTTGAGTGTATTAGAGCGACGGCCGGATAACACACATGACATATTTGCTTGAGTAACCAGCAGGTCTCTCCCTTCGTTTGAGAGACCAGCGGACCCCCCCTTCGCTTGAGCAACCAGTGGATCTCTCCTCTTCGCTTGAGCGATCAGCGGATCTCTGCGTGTAGCCCAAAATTACAGACCATATATTGTCTTTTCAAGTCCCATGTAGAAGTATGAACATCCTCTTCGCCTCACGTATTTTTTCTGTTTATGGCTGGTTATCGGAACTTACGTACTTCCGTTTTTTTTCCGGTAATTTGTTGATCTTATCTGCGAACGGAAATATCTGTCATTCTATCCATAGGCAATAAATTATATTCTCGCCATCATATTTTATATTTCTCTTTCCAGTGAAAATCACTGTGTTGATGTTATCTGGCGACCGCATTGGATCTGCTAAGTTCATCCATGGTACTCTGTTGCTAGCTAAGGTAATATATTACACCAATTCAAACTCTGATCACATTTGGCCCAGTCGGCTGGGGCTGCAGAATACACCGACTGCATTTCTGCAGAAGGGTAAGACTCTTCTAACGAGTGTCTTGGATATGACACGGAACAATCTTATGGTGATGTCCCAGTAATGCTGGAGCTTCGGGAAATGCAGAGTACTTCTTCATTGCCATTAATCCCAGGTCCCCTCTGGCCCGGATCGGTATCACCTGATAGGATTCAATCTATGGATCAAATAGAACTGTGTACTTATGCTAAACTGAATTGTTTGAAATAGAACTGTTTTGACATTTAAACTGTGTACTTATGCTAATCTGAATTGTTTGAAATAGAACTGTTGTGATTTTTCAACAGTATTCTGTCTAAACTGAATTGTTTGAAATGGAACTATTTTGACATTTAAACTGTATACTTATGCTAAACGGAATTGGTTGAAATAGAACTGCTTATATGTATAAAAATTGATTTTGCCTTAAATAACTTACAATGGTTGAAGTGCCATAAAACCAAACCAAACTAAATTTGATCCTGTTATTACCCTTACTTTCAGGCAAATATCCTTGGGAAAGGCCTGAACCTCTTATCTCACCCACGAGTTATTGGTTAAATAATATTACTGTTATTCTTATGAAATGATAGCTTTGACATCAAGTAACCCTCGAAGGTTGATATGCTATTTAACAAAGAACCTAAACATAAGTTATTTGAAATACCCACGAGAGTAAATAGTTGAGATATAAGAGTATTAAAAAGGTGTAATGACTGAAACTGCATTTACAGGCAGCAAATAATAATGAAACATTAACTTTTTTTAAAAGATAATTTCTTTGCTATTCAATGCACATATTCCAGCAAGTTATTTATTGACCGAGGCATCACTGAAACTCCAATTTTTGATCTGATTTGAAACTGCAAAGTTCTATTTCTCTGAATGTCCTCCAATATTTCAAATCTAATCATTTTAACATGACGTAAAACTGCAAAGTCCCGGTTTGCTGAATCTTTCAAGTCTATGATGAATTTTCAGTTCGGAAAACAAGAAAAAGTCAGACAGCTATGTTTGTGAAATATGGAAGGTACCCCAGTTTCTCATTCTTGTCTTTTCGTCAA
>CAUZXS010000136.1:15000-31572 GCA_963585895.1 Sepioteuthis lessoniana
CCCCTCCTCCCCCGACCTGAACCCGCTGGACTACTTCGTTTGGTCATACGTCGAGAACATCACTAACATGACCTCCCACAACACCAAAGGAAGCCTGATCGCCGCCATCCGCCGAGTATTCGCCGAGCTCCCACCGGCGCTTCTGGAAAAGGCATGCTCTCAGTACCGGATCTGTATCGAAGCGGTGACTGAGGCTGAAGGCAGCTACATAGATGAGAGCTCTACTACATAATCAAGTTACCTGAATTGATTTTTTCAATAAAAGTTTTAAAGTAAAGCTGTAGTGTTGTTTTCTTTAGGACGACAATTTTATCGTTCAACCCTGTATTTAAAAAAATAGATACTGAATAAGGTGCAGTCAATAGATCTAATGAAAGAAAATGGTTTCACATTTTTAGAAAAAAGCAAAAAGCTGACGATATCCATCTGGCACTCTATCACACTCAGATGATCTAGCGCTTCTTGCAAAAACACATGTTTATTTTGAATCTCTGCTACATAGCCAGGAACAAGCAGCTGAAGGTATTTTGCCTATATATGAACTCAAATAAAGGAGTGAGCATGTGCTTTAAACATGGTGGTATCTCCACTTTAAGTGGCAAGCCTCAAAAATTAGTAGATCATTTAACTTACCACAAAAGCAATATCTTATCTACTGAAAGTGACGTCAACATATGGCCAACAAAATCATAGACTGTTAGTGACAGGTTTATTGATTGTATGGAAATTTCTCTCATAATAAAAAAAACGGAATGTCTTCCAAGCTGTAGCTGTGTCAACACTATTGTATCTATATAGTGGACTCTAACGAAAGGCTTGCCCTGTCGGCTGGGGCTGTAGAATACACCGACTGCATCTCTGCAAAGGTGTAAAACCCTCCCCAAACGAGTGTCCTCGTAATGACACAAAACTATCTGATGGTGAGGCTTCAATGTTGGAGCTTTGGGGAATGTGAAGTAATTCCGTCATTACTATTGTTCCCAGGTTCATTCTGGCTTGGATATCGTAGCAGGTGAAAGGGTCCTATCTACGGGTCAAATAGAGCTGTTTTACATTTAAACTGTGTGCAAACAAATAACTTGCATTGAATTGAATTGTCAGATCATTTAACTGTGTGTAAACAAATTACTGATGATAAATTGAAATGTTAGGGATACGTAGCAATACCTATAACTATTTGACTCTGTGCAAATAAACAAATAGTGTTGAACAGAATAATTAGTGTTTAATAGCAACACTTGTAACCACTTCATTGTTATATAGCAATACTTGAAATTATTTAACTGTGTGCAAACAAATAATTAATAGTAAATAGAAATACTTGGAACCATTTAACTGTGTGCCAAAAAATGAGCTCAGGCTCGTTTGAAAATGTTATCAAAATGTATTTACAAATCTTACATATTCAATGTATATGTAAAAAAAGGATTTGGCATTAAATAACCAACAGTGCTCGGTACGCTATAAAACCAAACCAATTAAACAGAATGCATGGAGAAAAAGCAAGAATGATACGTGCTGTTTTGAACAAATCCAGGAAGCAGCACCGCATAAAACAACAACCCTGAGGCCACTTCTCCCATATATACGTGGAAAGAAATGCTTTGAATATTAAGTAGATGTAAAACACACGGCCCTTTTTAAAAACAACTACATACTGAATACACAGGGTGCGTTAAAAATGCAGGAAACTTCTTGTATCGTGATAAAGAAAAGATACACAGTGAAATAGAGTTGATTATTTATTAACTTAAGTGGTACAGTCCGACTCGTATTATAAGTCTCGCTCTGTTGGTGTTACGTCCGAATTTCGTCTACTACTGACCGACGTCCTTCCAGAGCACACTGTCTCTGCTTCTTTCTGCTTTTCTTATACTTCTGCGATACCGGAAGTCATGTGGTACGAGCCACTATACAACACTTTTGCACATATCAAATAGGTTATATATTTACGTCATTCTAATTATCTACAAAACACTCTATCTTTCTCAGTCAATTAATCTTATATGCATCATACAAGAGTTGTCTGTCTGTCTGTCTTTCCATTACGCTCCAGACACCGAAACTCACATCAGTTATGTATCTGTCTATCGGATGGTTTCTTGCAGAAAAGAACTAACAGTGGTCTCCTTTAAAGCTATGTTCGATTCCTCTAGACTGGAGGGGGAATCTCCTTGGAGTAGTGGCAACATATTGGACAGCGAAGTTGTAGTATTGTTTGTTTGTTTGGGGTTTATGGCATATCAACCTTTGTAGGTTATTTAAACAGTCCAATTTCAAACAATTCAGTTTAGCATAAGTACATACTTTAATTGTAAAAAACTTTCTATTTCAAGCTATTCAGTTTAATCAAACAGTTTTAATTAAAACAATTCAGTTTAGCATGAGCAGAGTTGTTTTACTCTATTGAATGTCAAAACAGTTCTTATTTCAAAAATTCAGTTTAACATACAAAAACAGTTCCATTTCAAACAATACAGTTTACTATTAGTACGTAGTTAAATGTTAAAACCGTTCTATTCGAAGCAATCCAGTTTATCGTAAGTAAACAGTTTAGTACTTCTTTATCCATAGATAGGCCCCTATCAGGTGCTACCACCCTGGGCCAGAGTGGACTTGGGAGTGATGGCAATGAAGGGGTGCTTCACATTTCCCAAACTTTTAGCATTACTGGAACCCCACCATCAGATTATTTAGTGTCATATTTAGGACACTCATTGGAGAGGGTCTTACCTCTCCGCAGAGAAGCAGTCGGTGTATTCTACAGCCTCAGCCGACTGGGCAAGACATTGTAGAAAGCGAGTTCGAACTCAAGTCACGGTATTGCGTCCACTTAGAGACTAATACCTTTGCTAAAAGTATGAGCCCCCTTATTCCCCTAGCTATGGGTTAAATAGCACCGTTTACTCATTTTGAACAGGGATGGCTATGACATTAAATAACCCTCGAAGGCTGATATGCCATTACACAAAGAAACTAAACCCAAACCAACATTGCAAATATGCATCAATCCAAAAATAAGCAATACTTCGCCTTTGAAGTATATTTTCCAACCTAACTCTAATCTTTACGCAGTTATATATATATATATATATATATTACTGTAAAAAGATGCATGTATATATATGGAATGGAGTGGGTGTATGTGTGTGCAGAATGTTTGACCTAAAACCACATCCTACCATCAAAATGATTTGGTGACCGGGAAAAATGAAGACAAAAACTGTATCTATTTTGTTCTTGGGTTGGAATATCCTTATTAGCTTTCTACTTTATATGACGAAATGAAAAGATAAAGATTTGCTTGAGCTAATCTGATGGAGAGAAAGTAATGTTCCTGTTTAATTTTGTCTTAAATTAAAAACCTTTTAAAAATTCGGAATTTATGAAATCTAGATCAAAGAAAAATATTTTCCTCTGTCCAATTAGTCTTCTTATCCTACTTTTCCTTCTCCTTCTTATCCTTTTGGTAAATCGCCTCAGTTGAGTTGTCAACAGGCTTAGATTTATTTGTTTAACAGTCCATCAAATCCTTACGGGTTATTTAATCGACTAATCAACTGTATTTTCAAAATTCCATTCCACTTAGTTGTCTGGCTCAGTTGACTGGGGCTGTAAAATACACCGACTGCTTCTCTGTAGAAGGGTACGGCTCCCTCAACGAGTGTCCTAGGTACGACACTAAACAATCTGATGATGAGGCTCCAGTAATACTGAAGCTTTTGGGAATGCGGAGTATCCCTTTATTGCCATCGCTCCAAGATCCCTTCTGGTCAAGATTGGTAGCACGTGATAATGTCCTATCTATGGGTTAAATAGAACTAAACTGTGCCTATACTGAACAGAATTGTGTGAAATACAACTGTTTTGACATTTAAATTGCTTACTATATATATCTATAAAAATGGATTTGGCATTAAATAACCTACAACGGTTGATATGCCATTAAACTAAACCAAACCAAACCAAATATAGCCGTCGATGATCTTTCATTTTCACACAGTTATATTAAATCAAGCATTCATATGAAAGACAATATTCACTTAGGAATATCTGAAAGTATACAACTATCCAAAACTAATAGTTGATAATTGCCCAGTCGGCTGGACCTCTGCAGAGGAGTAAGACCCCCTAATGAGTGTTCTGGATATGACACTAAACAATTTGATGATGAGGTTCTAGTGATGCTGGAGCTTTGGGGGAATGCGGAGTACCCCTTTATTGCCATCGCTTCCAGGTCCACTCTGGCCCGGCGTAGTAGCACCTGATAAGGCCCTCTCTATGAGTTAAATAGAACTAACGGCATACTTCTGCTAAACTGAATTGTTTGACTAAATTGAATAGCTTGAAATAGAAATGTTTTGACAATTAAACCGTACTTACATTTAAACTGCGAGCTTATGCTAACTGAATTATTTGAAATGGAATTTTTTTTACATTGAAACTGTGTTTACACTAAACTGATTTGTTTAATATAAAACTGTTTTGACATTTAACTATGTAAACAAAATCTGTACTTATACGAAACCGAATTAAAACAGCTTGACTAAACTGAATAGCTCGAAATAGAAATGATTTTCACAATCAAACTATACTTACATTTAAACTGCGTACTTATTCTAAACCGAATTGTTTAAAATAGAACTATTTTCATAAAAATGGATTTGGCTTTAAATAACCTACAAAGGTTGATATGCCCTAAAACCTTAGAAACTAACTAGCTAACCAACCAACTAATAGTTGATAAAATGAGATGGTTTCAAGTAACTATTTCTATTTAATAATAATCATCCTTCCAAGCCTTTGCTAGTCGCGTGTTGATGTCATTTTCAGTTGATAAGACGCTGCTTCTGCGGTAGGTGAACTTGTCAACTAGTTTCAGAGAACCATCATTTATTGTGGAGATGACGCCTCTTTGAGTACATGTACTCTGTTTTGTGATGCTTTCAAATAGAGACCTATGTCACCTGCTGCCCGTTCCACACTACATAGCTGGGATTCGGCCTGGGATGATATATTTGCCAGAAGCGCTATATCATCAGCGTGGTGCGCGCCCGTAACGTCTGTTTTCAAGTAACTAGTAATAATCCTGAGTAAATAATAGCATCAAATAACTATTTCTAATATAAATAATCTATAGTTACATGGTGTAAAGTATTTTATCAAATACTATTAATTTTCAAACAGAGCTATTTGAACTATAAATGGGACCCTAACACCGGATCTGGGCGAAACTGGGAGTAACTGCAAGGAAGTGGTACTCGACACACTCCAGATCCCCGGAAGTGGAGTCTCACCACCAGATGTAGTTGAGTGTCAAAAGATGGAAATCCCTTTACCCTCTCCATGGAATACAGTCATTGTATTATAAGCCGCAAAAACAAAGCTGAAAGCTGAATGGCATAGTGCATGAAATATTGTAAATAAGGAAATGATGACGACACAAATTTGTTTCTATCACTGAATGATAATTTCACGTCAGAGAAATTAACGCATTTAAAAAAAAAAATACGCGACCCACAGTTATCGAACAATGATGGGCTGCCGGATATGAAACCCATTATCTTGTAAAAGCTCAAATCTTGAAAGTAATAATACTCTTTGGCTAAAGCCATTTTACTTCTATAAATAAGGACCGATCACTCGTGAAATGGCCATTTCTGTGCTGACCTCAGAGTCGAAGTGCTACTTTTTCTTTGTGCTCAGGATTTCACCTGATCCGAGGCCATTATCCTCTGGGCAAAGACTTTGAACAATTCGATATATTTTAACACTTAGCAAACCAGCAGTTTTGCCAAGAACGTCGCTTTGCATTATCCAAAAACGAGAAAGTAACTTTAATAACAAATGTAGGCTGACATGTATCAGCATAGAGATATACGACTACTCATAAAAACGGTAAACAATGAAAAATACGGCACTTGATTATTATTAAAAAACACCAAACAATGCTTTTAAGAAGGATATATATATATATATATATATATATATATATATATATATATATATATCATTAAGTATCTGTGATCACTCCTGGCACGTCCTGTAGACAGCATCCTGTGTCCACACTGAGCTGATGTATTTACGTCCTTGCAGGTCCGCCAACGCTTTTTCGGCAGAACCCAGCATATCTAATTTGTGTGAGGTTGATTGATCGTGAGATGGGAGGTAAGTAGCAGTACAGCAGCTGTTTTACGGGGTGCTGCTTCCAGGTACTTTGTATTCTTGTGTAGTTCCCATCTAGCTTTTTCCTGTGCTTTTGTGGCAATGCAGCCATACTGTAGTACTGACACAGGCACAGCTTGGAAGAAATCCCATTTCATTATATTAGAGACATCAGATTTCCCTGTAATCGACAATCTGTCGATAGTGGTCCACCACTTATAGAGCCTCCCAAGATTTCTGAAATTCAATCAACGATTAAAAACAATAAAATAAAATTTAAAAAAAATGCCAAAAATAAACAAACAAACAAACAAACGAACCAAAATATTTGAAACAACAAGTGAAAAAAAATTAGTGAATTATGTAAGCAGGTGTGCTTAGAATAAAGGTTATTTTTGTTAAAAGTAGAATCGCTGATCCGAGTTCAAACCCTTGACGAGGTTGATTGCGCGCTAAGGTGCTTCGGAAAGGCATGAATAAATATCTTCTTACAGGCTGGAGGTAAATAGTATGAGGTACTAGGTTATCCAGCCTTGGTAAGGCAACAAGTCTAAGAAAAGGAACATTCTGGATTTAAATCATCTGTACGTCGCTTAACAAATTGACCTTGTGTCTCATCCTGTCCAAGTTTGAGGGTAAGTAAATGCATACTGAGTTTTGACTGATCTTCGTGAGCCTTAAACTAGGTAGAGTAATCATCGTTATTAGTTTAAATTGCATTTTTGTCATAATAAGGGGAGATAACTTTTTCATGGCTTCTTTCTTTCGTTTTCATATACTTAGGGAAACCATAAATCTCTCTGTCCACTCTAAATTAATGTGTAAACAGAATAGAGTGAGTTCTTTAGATCCCGAGTCCACTCTGGCCTGGAGTGGTAGCATCTGATAGGGTTCTATCCAGGGGTCAAATAGAACTGTTTGACATTTAAACCGTGAGCAAATAGATGACTTGCATTAAATTGAATCTTTAGAAATTGAACTGTTTGATCATTTAACTGTGTATAAACAAATGACTGTCTAATTGAAATGTCAGTTATACATTGCTATACTTAGTGTCCGTGGCTCCAATATTTGGTTAATTCATACATCTTTGTTCTGTCCGGTTTCTTTGTTCAATAGCATATCAAACTTCGTGGTTGCTCAATCGGCTGGTGTTGTAGAATACACCGGCTGCATTTCTGCAGAGAAGTATGACTCCCCCAACGAGTGTCTTGGATATGACACTAAACAATCAGATAGTGAGTCTCTAATCTTAGAGATTTGGGGAATGTAGAGTACCACTTCATTGCCATTGCTCCCGGGTCCATTCTGGCTCGGAGTGGTAGCATCTGATAGGGTCCTATCTATGGGTCAAATAGAACTGTTTGATATTTAAACTGTGAGCAAATAGATGACTTGCATCAAATTGAATCTTTAGAAATTGAACTGTTTGATCATTTAACTGTGTATAAACAAATGAATAATTGAAATGTCAGTGATACATTGCTATATTTGGAACCACTTAACTGTGAACCAGCGAATGAGTAATGTTGAATAGAATTGTTAGTGTTAAATAGCAATAATTGAAACTCTTAAACGATGTGCAAAAAAGAGCTCAGGCGTCATTAAAAATGTTATCAACGAAATATGTTTACAAATCATATTTATGTATATTTAGGCCGCATTTCTTCGTTAATGCAAATTTCATTAAACATAATAGACATTTTATGCCTACATATTTTCTTCTGGATCCGTTCGAATTCCTGTATTACTTTTATCGTATTCGGGGGGAATTGATTTAGATATTTTCCATAGTTGTATTTATCCCTAGTACTTTCTGCCCGACTTTGGGCCATCATCAGGGGAGAATCTATTACAAAAGTGATGTAATTTTTGTTTTAGCAAATTATTACTGTGTAAGGACGTCTTTGCTGTTGAAAATTATGGCGTTTGCTTTTAAATGTAATTCTGTAAATAGTGCCAGTAGCTAAAGACATTTAAGTACATTAGCACTGGTTTGAAAATTAATTCTATTAATTTGCATTAAATCATATTTAATATATATTATAAAGATGATTTATCTTTAAGAAATCTTCATTGGTTGATATGTCATAAAACTCAACCCAACCAAGCAAAACAACCTTCGTGGGTTATCTAATACCTAAGCCATTTTTATTGAAGAAGAATAGTCTTACTATTTAACCCATAACAAGAAGGATAAAAGGGTTCATAACTTTCCAAAGGGTATCAGTTTGAAAATGAATGTAATAGCGTGTTTGGAGTTGAATTCGTTTCCAACGAAGTCGAAGATGAGTGGGTTAGCAATTACGTTAGGGGAACTCCCCCTTCCTTTTTTCCAAGGAAAATTTAAGATCTCTTTAAACGCAAAATCAAATATTAGCTTTCTTGTTGGATTGAAGTCGTTGAAAATAAAGAGGACTGCATTTTTGATGATTTAATTTTTTTTTAAATTAGTCTTGTTTTTAGATCATCTCACGTAAAATATTTTTACATACTGGAGATGAAATATATATATATATATATATATATATATATATATATATGTATATATATATATATGTGTGTGTGTGTGTGTGTGTACTTATATCGATCTTAATGCATACATGTCTATTTATATAGATATATTCATGTATATATACATATATTTATATATGTATAATGTATAAATATATATAAGTATCTATATATATATGTATATATTCATATATTTATATATATATGTATATATCTTTATACACACATATATATATATATATATACGTATTCATATACATATATGTTATACAGTTATTTACACGTTCATTCAGCATCACAACGACACCATGATTAAGACTCATGAAGGAAGGAAGACGCAAGAAGAATTAAGATGCGGGAAGGAAGACACAAGAAGACTTCTTTAGAAAAATATTCACCTCTCACTTTATTGCAAGGGTTCGAAAGGTTAGCATGTGAGAGGATGCTGGAGACCGAACATAAACTTCATATTTTGACCCCACTGTTATGACCGTCACGTTGTGTCTTTCTTGTTCTCTTAGATGCTCAACCAGAGGTCTTGCGGTCCACTCCATCGGGGCTTTTCCGAGGGCCCCCTCGGTCGGGTATGGTCTTCCCTACCATATCTGGTCTCTAGCTGTCTGGAATTCTGCTGGCAACTGCATCGGGGGTTTCCGAGGTCCCCCTCGGTCGGGTGTGGCCTTCCCTACCACATCTCGTCTCTAACCCTCTGGGAGTCTGCTAGCAACTGCTCTGGGACCCAAACTCAACTGAGTTAAATAATAACTCAACGCCCACACGATCGCCTACTGGATCTTTGAAATCGAATGTTTAATCGTCATCAAGCGGAAATAACTGTCATGCAGTTCAGAGGTTACTCTCTTCCGGTGCATGACTGTAATGGCACAATGGGACCTTCACCTTGTCCCATATCATAAGCCTTTATCCGCCCACGCGATCTCTTTCGATTACTGGCCGTTGGAATGTGTCACTTCCTTCCGGTGTATTACCTTGGAATAGTATTTTTGGGCCGGGTCGAAGGTCAAAATATAACATATATATATATATATATATATATATATATATATATATATATATGTATGCGTTTGGGGAATTCCCTAAATGTCTATATATATACACACGCACACATTTAAATAAATATTGAAGTATATATATATATATATATATATATATATAAATTCTCAATTTATTTAACATCCATTGATTGAATTATTTTTTATTAATTACTAATAAATCGTGCATAATTTTAATGATTTTGATAGGACTTCCAATCATTTTTTTCTAAATTATATTTATAATAGAAGCCATAATAAACGATTTATTGAATTTATTATTAAGATGTATGATGCACCCAAGTCCAGCACGTTAACCACTATGCCAAGGGTACTCCTTCCATAAATCTAGTGGTGAGGCTCCAGTTCTGGAGTTTTAATAAGTGTGGAGTCACCCTTCGTTACTTTTACTTACAGGGGTGGTAGTAACTCTCAGGGTTCCATCTATGGTTCATATAGATATGTTTGAGCAAATTAAGAGTTAAATTTCTCATATTGCAGCGTCTTGTCCGTCCCTTGGCGAGTAATTATGACCGGCGGCTTTCGCTTGTTTATATCAGTTTGTTCTATCGGCTGTATAGCGAGTTCGGTTATTTAACTCCTATCAGCTTTTCATGCGGCTGGCAAAATAGGTCCGTATTCCACATAAATAGGTTAGAAACAATTCAACCCTTTTCGACAAGAAGCTAGTATTAACATTTGCATACTGATTTCTGAATATTCTAATGCCAGGTCTGAAAGTAAGTCGTTGCATATTCTATAGTTTAGGAGATTGTCTTCATAATCTTTTTGCCCAGTCGGCTGGGGCTGTAGAATACACCGACTTTTTCTCTGCAGAGGGGTAAGACCCCCCTCCAACGAGTGTCCTGGATATGACACTAAACAATCTGATGGTGAGGTTCTAGCAGTGCTGGAGCTTTGGGGAATGCGGAGTACCCCTTCATTGCCATCGCTCCCAGGTCCACTCTAACCCGGAGTGGTAGCATCTGATAAGGGTCCTATCTATGGGTTAAATAGAACAAAACCGTGCTTTTTCACTAAACTGATTTTTGCATTTAAACTGCGTATTTATGCTAAACTGAATTGTTTAAAATAGAACTGTTTTGACATTGGAACTGCGTACTAGTGCTGAACTGAATTGCTCGAAATAGAACTGTTTTTGACGTCTAAACTATGTACTTATGCTGAACTGAATTATCTGAAATAAAACTGCCTGACATTTAAATCTGTATATTGCCCAGTCAGCTGGGGCTGTAGAATACACTGACTGCACCTCTGTAGAGGTGTAAGACTCCCCCTAACGAGATGTCCTGGATATGACACTTAGTAATCTGATGGTGAGGTTCTAGCAGTGCTGGAGCTTTGGGGAATGCAGAGTACCCCTTCATTGCCATTGCTCTCCGGTCCACTCTGGCCCGGAATGGTAGCTCCTGATAGGGCCCTATCTATGGGTTGAATAGAATTAACAGCATACTTATGCTAAAATGAATTGAGTAAACTGAATAGCTTGAAGTAGAGACGTTTTTGACAATTAAACCGCACTTACACTTAAACTGCGTGCTTATGCTTAACTGAATTGTTTCAAATAGAACTGTTTTTCGACATTAAAACTGTATTTACACTTAACCGAATTATTACATATAACTGCTTAAATAGTTTGAAATGGAAATGTTTTTGACAATTAAACTGTGTACTTATGCTAAACTGAACTGTTTCCAATAGAACAGATTATTTACATAAAAATGGATTTGGCGTTAAATAACCTATATAGGTTGATATGCCATAAAACCAAACCAAACCAAACCATTCATAATTTTTATAAGTAATATTAGTTTGAATTATCATCGTCTTTTATCCTCTTAATGTCGGTTGTTTTTTATCACTAACCAATCAGTTCATTATTTCTACGAAAGAATGGAATAAGATTTTATGTGGGATTTACACTTTTGTTTTGTTAGAAAAGTCATTGGTGCTGATTTTCCAAGTATTCTTGAAGTAAAAAAAAAAAAAAGACGGGAGTTCGAGTCGCACCAAGGGCTTATCTTTTATTGTTATTTCCAATACGGACTGCTCTTCACTGTGAACCAGATGGCAACGTTCTAAATAGCAACTATAATTTTTAAAAAAAGATAAGAAATTATCATATTATTCCTTGCGAATTTTTCGTACCAAAATTAATTGATGGGTTTCTATTGGAGTCTGAGTAACAATTAATCACTACAAGTCTCCTGGACACTTCTCAGTATCCTGGCCGAGTATGAAATATGATTTTATGTTGGATTAGTGGTCTACTGAGTTCGAAAAGACACTGGTATTGATAACTAGGTATTTCCTGAGGTAAAAAAAGACATGAGTTCGAGTCGAACCAAGACTTTATCCTTCATTGTTTAAACTCTCGCAGTGAAAACAAAGGGTCTCCTATTAACAACAATAATTAAGAAAACAACTGAATTATTATCGATATCAATCATAATTATATTACTTGGTGTTTTTCATATTATGAACTTTATGTGTGAGGCTAGTCTGCATTTCATTTGGGAGAGTTTCCAGAGTGAAGTGGATAACATGCCAAACTAGTAGGCGAGTTCGAATTCCAGTCACTCTATTTACGTTCACTTTCGGACATGGAAAAGGTAGAACTGCTTACACCACGCCCCGTCTATGAGTATAATATTATTACTGTAATTCGTCTTCAAAGATGGATTTACATAGTGTCACGGTTTAATCGTAGCATTGTTTCTTTGGTCTTTCTTCCTATCCTTCAACAAGAAACAACTTATTTTAGCATATTACATTGGCTTTGTTTTAAAAAATATTCAGAAAAATAAATATTGTACCTCCTTTTATTCACTATTTCCGTTCCCCTGCTTTGGAGTAATTAATTTTATTTTAATGAGTATTGTGCTTGTATAATGTGATCTAGACGAGCATTTCAGCACGGTTGATTTATCAAACGGTTTTAAAACGGTTGCTTATTCTCATATATATAGATATATATATATACGTACATATCAATAGGTATATATATACGCACATATTAATTATATATTCATAAGTGAATATATATATATATTAATATGTGTAGATCGATATATATGTATATACTAATACTTGTATATAGATATATATGCGCATATATATATGTATATATTATTACTTTTTATATATATATATATATATATATATATATATATATATATTAATACTTTATGTATATATATATATATGAATTAATACTTTATATATATATATATATAAATACTTAATATTTTATTTATATATATATATATATACATATGAATACATATATATCTATACTTTGTATATATACATATATATATATATTAATATTTTATATATATATTAATACTTTATATATATATATATAATACTTTATATATATATAAATACTTTATATATATATATATATATATTAATACTTTATGTATATACATATATATTAATATTCTATTTATGTATGTATATATACATATATATATTAATACTTTATATATGTATATATATGTATATATGAATTAATACTTTATATATATATTAATACTTTATATATATATATATATATAAATATATATATTATTATTACTTTATATATATATATATAGTAATACTCTCTCTCTATATATATATTAATACATTATATATATGTATATATATTAATACTTTATATATATATATATATATATATATATTAATACTTTTTATATATATATATTAATACTTTATATATATATATATACTAATACTTTATATACATATATATATATATATATATTAATACTTTATATATATATATGTATATTAAATTTTTATATATATATATATATATATGTATATTAATACATTATATATATATTAATACATTATATATATATATTAAATCTTTATATACGTATATATATTAATACTTTATATATATATATATATATTAATACATTATACATATATATATTAAATCTTCATATATATATATATATATATATATATATTAATACTTTATATATATATATATATATAAATATATATATATATATATATATATATATATATATATATATATATATATATATATATATATAATCAAATCTACTAAAATGCAAGCAAACACTACGAATAGCCACATTTAACGTAAGAACCTTAAATAGAATAGGACAACTCCCAGAGCTAATCGCATCGGCCGAAGAACATAAGATAGACATAATATGCATACAAGAACACAGATACACGCACACAGAAGATATTAAATATCACGAAACTGGCAATGGCTGGTCGCTCGCCACTGTATCCGCATGGAAAACCTCTGTCAACGCCGCAGTAGGAGGGGTAGGATTACTTATAGGACCTAGAGCATTAAAAACGCTTAATAGCGTTGAGAAAATACAACCTAGAATGATGGGAGCTACATTTAACGGAAACCCCAGAGCAACAATCATCTCATGCTACAGCCCCACCAATGTTAGTGAAGAAAATGAACTAGTCACCTTCTACGATGAGTTATCCTCATTAGTGCGTAGCATCCCAAAACACAACATGTTAGTCATTGGCGGAGACATGAATGCCCAAATCGGGAAAACCGGAAACAACAAATACAGCCTCCACAACACGTCAAATAGGAATGGGCAACATCTAACAGATTTCATGATAGAAAATAGATTAGCATGCCTCAATACAAAGTACCAAAAAAGAGAGGGCAAACTATGGACATACACGTACGCAAACAATACTAAAGCTCAGATAGACTACGTCCTTATAAACAAGAAATGGAAAAATAGTGCATTGAATTGCGAGGCATACTCCTCTTTTGAGGGTGTGTCCACCGATCACCGAATAGTCACGGCGAAAATACGATTAAGCCTACGAAAAAACACCAAACGAACAGCGACCACCAAACACTATGACTGGGCCCTATTAAACAACAAAGATATAAGCGATAAATACGTATTAGAATTAAGAAACAGATTCGAAACACTACAAGAAAAGACGGAAAAAAGTACACCAAACGACGAATACGAAAATTTCGTCAATGCACACCTCGAGGCAGCAGCAAAATACATTCCAACAAAAATTAAAACGAAATATAGAGTCCCATGGGAAAATTTAGCGGTGAGAGAAAAACGTGCACTAGTGAAAACAGCCTCCAAAAACTATCGAAAAAACTCAACAAACACAAATGCCTTAAAACTAAAAACGGCACAATATCAATTAGCAGGCATATATATAAAGGAACAGACAGAATACATTCAAAATCAGATAGATAAGATTAGAGACTCGGTGGAAGATAGACAATCTAGAATAGCCTGGCAAACAATAAACGAAGTGAGCAGAAGAAAGAACACAGCCAAAGCAAAACTTAAAGCAGCAAACCAACAAGAAAGAATAAAACTGTGGAAACAGCACTTCGAAAACCTACTAGGAAACCCACCGAAAATAACAAATGAACCAATCACCAGAATAATTAGCAAACAATTAGACATTAAACTAGGACCGTTCACACAAGTAGAACTCGACTCGGTTCTCAGAAAAATTAAAAATAGGAAAGCTGCAGGGCTGGACGAAATTCCCCCGGAAGTATGGAAGACCAGACAATTCGACGACATACTTCTCCGACACTACAACGCAGTATACAATCAAAATCCGATAGATAGATGGATGAAGGGATGCATACTCCCCTTCCCTAAAAAGGGGGACCTCGGATTAGCCAAAAACTACCGAGGCATAACACTTACATCCATAGCTGCCAAAATCTACAATGCCCTACTACGAAACCGAATAGAACCCAAAATCGACAACATACTTAGAAAAAAACCAAAATAGCTTCCGAAGAAATAGATCCACGACCTCACAAATATTAACCATCCGCAGAATCCTTGAAGGTGTACGGGCAAAGAACCTACAAGCGACATTAATATTTGTCGACTTTACCAAGGCTTTCGACTCCATTCACAGAGGAAAGATGGAACAAATCCTACTAGCGTACGGCATACCTAAAGAAACCGTAGCGGCAATAATGATTCTCTATAGAAACACTAAAGTAAAAATACGATCACCGGATGGAGACACAGAATACTTTGACATTGTAGCAGGAGTACTACAAGGGGACACGCTGGCTCCGTATCTCTTTATCATTTGTCTAGACTACGTACTTAGAACATCGATTGACAAAATCAAAGAGAATGGCTTCGAACTGACGAAGAAAAGAAGCAGAAGATACCCCGCAACAACAATTACCGACGCCGACTACGCCGATGACATAGCGATACTGCCAAATACACCTGACCAAGCCGAAACACTTCTGCATAGTTTGGAACGAGCAGCAGCAAGCATAGGCCTCTATGTTAATGCCCACAAAACGGAATATATGTGCTATAACCAAACGGGGGACATCTCCACTCTAGAAGGAACCCCACTTAAACTAGTAGACAAATTCACGTACCTAGGAAGCAGCGTCGAATCAACCGAAAAGGACATCGAAACGAGGCTAACGAAAGCATGGACAGCTATCAATAGGCTATCGATTATATGGAAATCAGACCTAACCGATAAAATGAATCGCAGTTTCTTCCAGGCAGCGGTCACATCGATACTGCTATATGGATGCACTACATGGACGCTAACAAAACGGCTGGAGAAGAAACTAGATGGCAATTACACAAGAATGCTGCGTGCAATCCTGAACAAGTCCTGGCAGCAACACCCCACAAGACACCAACTGTACGGCCACCTGCCCCCTATCACAAAACTATTCAAGTTAGACGAACCAGACATGCAGGACACTGCTGGAGAAGCAGAGATGAACTCATAAGAGATGTACTCTTATGGATCC
>CAUZXS010000137.1:5000-93384 GCA_963585895.1 Sepioteuthis lessoniana
TATTTTGAATCTTAAAGTGAATGCTAAATCAGTGCTCACAGTCTTTTAGTTAGAATATAACAGGGAAAACAAGAAGCATTCATGGTGTAATGGTTACTGTCATACGAAATGAACATGGCGATACAAGTTCAAATCCTGGGAAAAGTATGAAACCAATTCTTCTTCCAGCTATGGATAAATAATAGGGCAGACTTCACTCTTTAACCTTGGTATGGCAACTGGTTTAAGAGAAGGAAAACTGAATTCAAACCTGTTAAATTCTGCTTAAAATTGAACTTGTGATGTATGTGTATATATATATATATATATATATATACATGCAAGAAAAAGATAGAAGATAGTGAAAAGAATTATTTATTTATCTGACCTCTTTGCAACAGGGAGGATGTGACACAAAGTAAATTTTTAAGCAGGTGAAGTTGGTATGAATTTAGAGTTTTCCTTCTCCTAGACTGGTTGCCATACCAATGTTAAAGAGTGAAGTCTGCCCAATTATTTACCCATAGCTGAGGGGAGAACAGATGGATTCATGCTTTTTCCAGGGCCATTAGCATGAAGTGAAATGCAAACGGCCTCATCCAGGATTTGAACTCGAGTTGTTGATTTCATTTCCTACAACAATAACTGTCATACAAAGCACACCTTAAGAATTAAGTTTGAAAGTATAATGTCAACAAATGTTTTCTATGTACATGGTTTTACAATTGATTTTAATGGCATGTCAACCTGTCTTGAGTTATCTTATGCCTAGAGGCTAGGCATTGTATGTTCACATTTACATTTTTTGTGTAGTTGTTAAGAGATTTTTTTGGACAGTCCAATTGAGTACAAATAATTTTCAAACAAGTCTATTTGATCCATATATGGGGCCCTAATGGGTTCAATCAGAGCTGGTCAGAGTAGATTTGGAAGTAGTGGGAATGAAGGGGAATTCAACATTCCACAGATCTCCTGAATTTGAGTCTCACCATCAGATACAGTTTAGTGTCATACCTAAGACCATTTTTTTGGGGGGGGGGTTACGATTGGTGAAAAATAGTAAATCAAATTTTAAGTTTAGAACCTTTAGGTTTTTATAACAAAGAGAGACAACCTATTGAGTATAAACATTAAACAACAAACTTAATTTGATGATTAAATATTTTTTCTTACTTTGTTTGTTTGGGAATCTGGCATAGTTCATTAAAATGACATTCCTTGATGCTTGGTAGATAACTACCACTGACCTGAAAATACAAACAAATGTACAAAAATTTATTAAAAAAAGAAAAAGGATAGACAGAAAATGATGAAAAATACTTTCTTTTAAGCAAAGATATTCTAATAGACATTCATTTCTTTCAAATTGTATTCACTTCCATTCTATTGAATGGACTTTTGTATGGAACGCTTTTTCATTTTATATTAGTTATATTTTTTTATTCATTTTTTTTAAACCAGAAAAAATAGGTTACCTTTAATATTTTTTGGGTAGTCTCTAAGCATGACATTGTAGCCAACTTATCAAGAAATATGTTATGCAGTAAATTTATTAAGATGAAAGTTTATTGCAAAATGTAATTTGCATTTTTATAAACCTTACTTGAAGATTTTCAACTCAGAAGTCAGCTTCTACTTCTATAAAATGTCATCACCCAAAATCAGAAATTAGTTGGTGATTAAGGAAGTCATAGAACATGCATTTATTTCTCTTGAGGTACTCTCTAAATGTGACCTTGTGACTAACTTGTCTTAGTTCAAGAAATATTTTTATTATAATTAAGAAAGAAGTTTATTATTTTATCAATTTTTGTTTTTGCTTTTCTTTCTTTTTTGACAATTCTTAAAAGTAAATATTTATTTAAAAGAATTTTACTAAATTTTCTTTATTCCATGACAAGCTGATGCATTGGAAAATAACATATATGTTGAGAATTTGATTGGATAGATATAAATGATAGTCAGTATGGATATTTGTCAGACTAACCACTGACTGTGAGTACTGTAACAACTTTCAGTTGTTACAGGATGATCATAATAGTTTATTAGCCAGTTGTGAGCACGAAACAAAAGATATTTACTAATCTGGTACAAAGCTACAGTAACCTAGAAGGTTTTTTTTATTTTGGGGTTGGGGGGTTACAAGCATTATATCTGGTTTGAAAAATTTATATTTATTCATAACAGATTGATTTAGCAACTGTGTGAATGCCTAAAGAAAGCAAGCATACCTGAATGGAGGATGAAGGGAAAAACTACCCTGACCCAGAGAGATACCCAAAAAGGAACCATCCCCAGTAACTATAGATTGATAACATGTTTTCTTATAATGTGGAAAATCCTAACCTCACAGATAAGAAAAGAAATATATTACATGCTTGTATGCCACAAACTGTTTCTAGAAAAACAAAAGAACAAGAGGGCCTAATATATATAGACCAGCAGATCCTCAAGAAGGTCAAAATAAGACACAAAAATGTAGCCATTGCATGGATTGATTACATAAAGGCCTGTGATATAGTCCCATAAACTTGGATAATAGAATGTCTGAAAATTTACAAAATACCTGACAAAGTCATAAATTTCATGACAAAAGTCATGGAAACTGGAATTAGTAGCAGGACAACAAACCCTAGCAGAGGTAAAAATTCAAAGAGGCATCTATCTTCCAGGGAGACTCACTCTCACCATTGTTATTTGTTATAATGATGATATCACTCAATTATATACTCAGGAAATGTAGGGGGGGGCAAACAAATTAACAAATCACAGGAAAAGTAAACCACCTTATGTATAAGGATGATATAAGATATTTATCAAAAATGAAAGAGAACTGAAAAAGAGGAAAAGAGAAACAATGGAAGGAACAGAACTACCAAAATCAGGAAAGAATCAAAACATTTGGAGAAAAAGAAAATTACTTGTACTTGGGAATATTGGAAGAGGACTCCATCAAACAGACATGAAAGGAAAAATGAATGAGAAAACTTCTCAAAACCAAGCTCTACAGCCGAAATCTTATCAAAGGAATCAACAATTGGGCAATTCACCTTGAAAGATACTCTGGACTATTCTTAAAATGGACAAGGGAGAAATTCAGACAAATGGATCAAGGAAATTGATGATTTTGAACAAGACCTTACACCAAAGAGATAACATAGATTATATGTCAAGATAAGGAGGAAGAGGACTCACCAGCACTGAGGATTACATAGATACATCAATTCAAGTACTCAAGAAATACACTAGAAACAGTGAAGGAAGACTAATTAATCATCAGTAACAACAATGGCAGCGTAAGAACAAATAGAAAAATAACAAAAACTAGAAAACAAATATGGAAAGAAAAACAACTGTATGGATACTTCAAATGACAAACTGGTGAGATTGCACATGAGAAGACCTGGATAAGGCTAAGATAGGAAAAGCTCAAGTGAAAAATTGAATAGCAGTGCAAAATAATGCCATAATTATATTAAAGCAAAAATTGATAATATGCAACAGAATAGCAAGTGTAGGTTATGTGGTGGTGGTGGTGGGGGGGAATGAGATAGTTAATCACATAGTAAGATGCAGCAAACTAGTATAAAAGGAGTACAAGCGTAGGCATAAACAGGTGGGAAAAGTGATCCTCAGGAAATTGTGCCAGAGATTAAAATTTGACCATACAACCAAATAGTATATGCACAATGAGATGCATAAAATTTTCTAGGATTTTGAGATGCAAACAGATCACCTAACCTGGTTCAGAAGACCAGTCTTAGAGTTAATTAACAAGAAGAAAATGTCATTTAGTGGATTTTGCTGTTATGGCAGACCACAGAGTGAAAATGAAAGAAAATAAAAAGATAGACAAATACTCAGAACTTGCCAGAAAACTAAAAAAACTGTGGAACATGAAAATGATAGTGATATCAATTGTATCAACTGCACTTGGAATGGTTTGTAAAAGCTAGAAAAAAGACTGGATGAAATGGAAATCAGGGGAAGAATCGGGACCATTTAAACTACAGCCAGAATACTTGGAAGAGTCCTGGAGGCCTAAGGATACTTGCTGTCACTCCAGCAAAAGCTAATGCTGGTGTGGAAAACTTGCAAAGAGTGAACTAATAATACAGTAGACAAAGTAAGTAAATAAGTTAAAAAAAAAGAAAAAAGTAATATATAAACAGTTAATTTTTTGAACAAGCTACTGTGTCATGTACAAGCTTATTTGATAGTAGTGGCTTGAGGCAAATTTTCCTTTGATGACTTGCAGTAGCCAGTAACAACAAGTATTATATCTTTATAGCCTACCATACAAATAAAAGGGGAGTTTTTCTCTGAACAAGTGTATTGTGTCAAAGACCACAATTGATGAGTGTGGGAGAATTACCTCGTATAATTCCATTCATTCCAAATAGTCTTAAAATATTTACAAAACATCAGGTATGCTTATACCTGCATATTTCACATATAAAATTCAATTTATATCTATATATTTCTGTGTATCCCATTTTACAGAACATATAAATACTACATTCTGATTCAGAGTAGATTTTAGCTTGACAGATCCAGAAATTAAATCTTTAAAAAGAAAACTTACTACCTTTTAATATGTTAAAGGTTTTCTTTGTAATTAAGTTTCAATGAAAGACAAACCAAAATTTTAAAATGTTTTTATATCAACATATCGAACTGAAAGTCTTGATATGTTCAAAATTGACTGAAAACATTTAAATTATCTTTTGGCCCTTTCTTACCATTATATGAGGAACAAGGTAAAGTTGTCATTACAAAGTATGTCCAAAAAGTAATGAGACAAACTGTATTTACTAAGACAAATTTAACAATGAATGAAGCCTTTTCTTCAAAATTGAAGCATTCAAAACATTTATTTCACCAAGTTTTCTACTGGTAGAAGCATCTCTGAAACTCCTTGTTTGATATGATGTAAAGCTGTGCTATTGTATTTCTTTTGACATCCACCACATCTTTAAATCTTACAGATGAGATGAATTTTCAATTTAAGAGAAAAGAAAAAGTCTTAAAAAGCTAGGTCTGATGGTTATAGAGAGGGCTGCATTAAAATAATCCTGCATTTTGTGACAAACCCTTAAACAAAAAAAATACTGAGAATTGGTACTGATTCATCTAGACAAAAGTCTAGACATCATCACATAATTAAATAAATTCTTCAACTATGTTTGGTTTTATTTAAATTTTAGTAAAATATCTAATTTTTGATTGCATCTCCTATTACAACTAAGTTTGGCCCTTTATCAAGTCATAGATTTAATCTAGATTCCCCAACTTTCACCTCTACATTAAGGTAATAAATAGATAATATGTAAATTTTATTTAAAATAACAAATGTCTCTAAAAGCAAAAATATTACACACTGATTGATATAAGAGAAACGTTTCTGTCCAACAACAAAGAATATTCACTTGATTTTTGTCTGTATTACTGAACATCTTTCTTTTTTTTTTTAAATCAAGCATGTGAGTTTGAGTGCAGTAAATTACATCAGAATAAAAAAGTGCAATGATAAATTGCAAAGTATTGAACATGCAAAGATACACACAAAACTTACTCATCTTGAACAACAAAGATACAAACACTAAACAACATTTAACAAACATTCTACAAAAAACAACCACAATACTTTAAAGAAGGTATATTTGGTTAATATTCTTGGCAGTTACAATCAGACAATCAGTAAGTGTGCATTGTGGGACTGGTTAGGGGAGGGTTTTTAAGTACAGAGAGAATAAATAGAATGAGTGAATTAATATATGTTCACACATTCTTTCTGGCATTTTATTCCTAAAAAATTAATTTCCTTTTACAAAAATCTTTCAAATATTATGTAACTTTAAAAGATCATGAATTTGATGTCTTCTGGGGTGCTAGAGAGTTCATTTTGATAAGTAGCCGACAAATACAAGGTTGGCAGCCTCAAAATTTATATAAATACATATTATATAAATAACCTTTTATCAATTATTTAGAAGAAGTTAAATTCATTTTTGTCACATTATGAATATTTAATAATTACTTTATAAACACATTTTTTGGTATAATACAACACTTTGATAGGAGACATTATTTGTCATTTATGTTAGAACCAGCATTGTGTGTGTGTGTATATATATATATATATATATATATTTAATTCAGAGTAATCTACCTCTGAGCTTTTTTCTCTATAACATCATTTAATATACTGTCCATTTTGAAAACCATGCAAAGTTTTATCCTTCCAAATAACTTCTATCAGTTATTGCAATTATGTATAATCAATTGTTTAGGGTTCCATAAAAATTGTATCAATATCCTTTTTCAGTAGCTAAAGCCAAATGATCCCAACAAATAATTTAACCAATAAGAGATGCTAATTTCTTTCCCTGAGTCAAACAATTCTATTCATCTTGCACATTTAAACACAAGAAAAGTGTTTTCAATATTAAATTGAGAAATGTAATTATTCTATAAGAGAAATCTGAATATATATATATATATATATTACATTCCTGGAGAAAATATTAACATTTTATTAACTGTATATAGACCAATTTGTCAGTTTTATATCATTAACTAAGTTTCATATTGTATAATATTATTGATTAAAAGTTTGCAAAATATTTTCATAAAAGAAAAATTAAAATATCATCTTTAATCAAAAAGTGTGCATTAATCTTCATAACAAAAACTATGCGATAAAAGTGAATTTTTTTTTATAAACACACCACAAAAACAATTACCATCTGAATTATCAAAGTAATTCTTTAAAAAAAAAAACCTTTAATCTCATGAAAACTAACTGTTTAGATTTTCATGACAATATGATGAAAAGAGTTTATCCTGCACCTACTTGGCATGTGGTGTCAGATGGCCTTACAGGACCAGCAGGAGTCAGAAAGCTGAAATCTGATGATGATGATGAAGGCTTTTTAATTAAGGTTTCAACCATATTGGGTGAGATGTTCTCAGTCTGTAGTTTAGAATTCAAAGGTTCTGCCGCTCTGCGACACACACCAGCACTTTTAGAAATTCTGTTTGCACCATCTGTAACATGCAACGTTTTAATAAGATTACAGACACATTTTTTTAATTCTTTTGGCCTTTAGACTACAGCTCATCATTAAAAGCCCTTCACTGTTGCAATTTGTACTTATATCAATTTGTATATATGGCAAGTGGAAAAAATTGAAAGTATATTTTAGGATGAAATCTTAACTTGTGTCTTTTTACAACACTTTTACTTAATATCTAAAAGATGGCATAAATCATAAAAAAGAACATACTTTTTTTAAATTCAGAGTAATAATCTACATCTGAACTTTTTCTCTATAACATCATTTGATATCCTTCCTAATAACTTCTATCAGTTGTTGCAATTATGCATAACCGATTGATTTGGATTCCATAAAAACTGCATCAATATCCTGTTTCTTTGTAAAATTCTGCAGAGGTTTAAATCATTTTTCTGTGATGTCAATATTTAATGACTAGAAATTGCAAAAGCTAATGAATGTCATTTTAGGGAGATGATAAATAATTATTTCCCTTAGAGAATAGACATGTCTGTTGGGTGTCTGGTAGGATGTCACACAACAGTTCAAGAACCCATTCTTGATCTCTTTTGTTTCTGTTCTTTGAACAGGAGAGTCATGTCTCAAATCCTCCTAGGAAACAATAAAGCCATGTTGCTATTTTACATTCCCTTATCACGTAAGCTTTGTTCCATTTTTGTATACCCTCAATATTCATGGAACAATGTGTGCATATTTCTAGAT
Source organism: Sepioteuthis lessoniana (assembly GCA_963585895.1). Classification (NCBI taxonomy): domain Eukaryota; kingdom Metazoa; phylum Mollusca; class Cephalopoda; order Myopsida; family Loliginidae; genus Sepioteuthis; species Sepioteuthis lessoniana. The sequence goes on from CAUZXS010000137.1 coordinate 12,761, forward strand.
GTTAGAGCAAACACGTGTTTTTGCATTTACAAATGCATTTATTTTGTCTTTCCTTCTGTTGTTTTCAGTGTTAGTATATCACAGATCTACTAATACTAATATCTTCCCTAGCACCAAGAATACCAATATAATCAAAAGTAAAATTTTATGTATGCAATATGGCAGCCAACAAAGTGGATAAAATCAATAAATTGAACAAACTGTTCAATATTTTGGTAAAAAATATTTTTTTCAAGAGGAAAATATAAAAAGCATTTTTATTAATGTTTACAACAGGAGACCTAAAATTAAAACATCTGCCCTAAATGTCCAAAGATTTCTTTTTTAGACAACAGAGATTAGTCTTTAGTTTGTAGACTTCTTGCCAACAAATAAGTTGTTATGTGTTTCCATGGTTCCAAAATTGTGTGTTTGATACAGGTGGAAGTGATCACTGGAACTATAAACAAAATATAAAGCAAAGAATCCAATAAAGAAGATATTTCCCATGATGAAAAGAAAATTCCTGAAACTTAACTGGAAACGCAAAAAACATCTTGAAATAAGAAAGTCATAAGAAAGAAAAAACTAAGAGAGAAACATTTTTAATTTAATTGAACAAATCTTTCAAAAGATGTAAATAAAAAAAGTTTGAAATGTTTGTTTGGGTTTGATGGCATATCATCAACCTTTGTAGGTTAATGCCAAATCCATTTTTATACAAATAAACAGTTATATTTAAAAAAATTCAGTTTAGCATAAGTACACAGTTTAATAGTCAAAAACATTTCTATTTCAAGCTTTCAAGCAGTTTAATCAAACAGTTCTATTTCAAACAATTCAGTTTAGTAGGAGTATAGTTTTTGTTCACACACAGTTAAATGTCAAGACAGAGTTTCAATGTCAAAAACAATTCTATTTCAAGCAATTCAGTTCAGCATAAGTACACACTTTAGTTCTATTTGACCCATAGATAGGACTTTTACAGGTGCTTCCACTCCGGGCCAGAGTGGACCTGGGAGTGAAGGCAATGAAAGGGTATTCCAGATTCCTCAAAGCTCCAGCATTACTGGAACCTCATCATCAGATTGTTTAGTGTCATATCAGAACACTCGGAGGGTCTTACCACTCAGAAGAGAAGCAGTGTATTCTACAGTCCCAGCTGATGGGACAAAAAGTCTGAAATGAAGCACTCATTTGCTCTTAAGTTTGAATTAGAAAGAATATCGCTCAAGATGAAAATAAGATGACCGTATGTGTCAACAAAGTTTCATTCATTTAACAGCAGATGGGAGTAAAAAGAAAAAAAAGATTAATATTGGGGAGAAAATCAATATCTAAAAAGACAGAGATGGATTTGAGAATGGCAAGGTTCCTATGTGAGAGACTTAAATAGTATTTAAAAGAAATACAATTTCTGCTACACCAATTCCCTTATGCATTTGTCATCTCTTAAAATACATCTGAACAAGATAGAGGCATTAAAAAATGTCTTCATAAATGATCCTTAAAGTATGAAAGATGCCATTCTTGATAAGCTCAGCCCATCTTCAAGAAATTGAGCAAACCTTAGAAAAAAATCATAATTGGGGACTAGCCTGAAATAAAGGTTAGTAAAAAAAAACTAAAAAAAAACAAGGAACAATTTTGTTTTAAGTGAATTAATGTTAAGTGTGAAATAAATTAAAAAACTGAATACTTATTAAGAAAAAGTAGAATTTTATTTTTTTGCTTGCATATCAGCACTTGTTGGGTTATTTTAAGACCAAAGTCAATCATTTTTTGCAAGAAGTTATATAGTTTCAAGTAATTAATGATAACCATTTGTAAACAATAATAGTTTCCAAGCAACAGTTATTCTTATAAATAATTTGTATACAATTATATGATTTCATGTATTCCAAATAATTTCAAACAGATCTATTTGACCCATATATAGGACCCTAAGAGATACTACCACACTAGGTCAAAATGAACCTGGGAGTAATGGCAACTTCACACCTGCTAGGATTACAGAACTAGAGCCTCACCATCAGATACAGTCTGGTTAATTGATTTGAACAGCACATCAACGTCTCTTGGATTATTTTATGGTTAGGGAATTGCATTCATTGTATATTTACATATTTTTGTGTAGTTTTTCGCACACAGTTATATGATATCAAGTATTCCTATCTAATAGAAATAATTTGCATGCTATTGTATGGTTTCAAGTAATTATTTCTATTTAATAATAATTATTAATTTGCACATAGTAAAATTGTTTCAAATTAATAATAATCCTTAGCAAACAATAGTTTCAAGTATTTCTTGATAGAAATAATTTGTATATGATTATATCTAATACTAATGATTTTTAAACAGATTTATTTAACTCAGACATGAGATTCAAACTGGCATTACATTTCTGGGTCAGAACAGAATTGGGAGTAATGTCAATGAAAGAGTACTCCACGCTCTCCAGGATGTAGTTTAGTGTCATATCCAGAACCAAAATAAAAAAAAAAAAAAAAAAAAAAAAAGATGTTAATGGAGATTGAGAATTAGTACAAAATATTTGCATTCAGAAAAGTTGTATTTGGATTCTATGTCTTTTTGCACATGGAAAAGTTGATACAAATTTTTAAAAAATTTTGAGTAAGAAGCAAATTTCAAAAAAATTCAGAATATCAAAAAATTAAAGCTAAATAAATTATTCTAAAATATCTTGCAAAAACATTTTAAATATTTTTCTAAGCCATCTGTAAACAATGCTTTTGTTTTTTATTAACTTACAACGTTGTTTATTATATGAAAATTGAAAAGGTCTTCCCAAGGTTGGTTCTCTTCTGTCATTGGTATCTGGAAAATAGCAATGTCATAAAATTGGACTGGTTATGTATCATAGAATAATGAGAAGTTCACCTGGCGAGGTAGGATGGTGCAGAGCATAAAAATAATTTACAGTGAAATAAATTAGTAAAGGTGAATAAAGAGATTTTAAAGTAGTAATATGATCAGCTTTGGCCAATAACATTCTTTAGTTTATCAACAAAAACATTTGTTAAAATACCTTCAACACCCAGCCACCTTTATTTAATGTCAGACATGATGGGCTTCTTTTCTGAAAGCTTTTTTTACCTAAAACATAACAGAAATTAATCAAGAATCATGGAAATACTAGCTGAAGTACTAAACATTGTCCAGGTGCCAATTATGTCAAAACAGTTTGTGGATTTTTGTTTTTATGGGGTTCTTTTTATATGTAATTTATATTTACCAATATTTTTTTTCATTAAATTATATTTACCAATATTTTTTTCATTTTAATTGGCATCTCTCAAGTAGATATTTTTTAAGTTTGTTATCATGTGTAAAGCTTATAAGTTTATTTGAATTTTATGACATAAAATTCTATCTTTATTATCTATATTTTCTTATGAATTCTTTACTTTCTATATTTTCTTATGATTTTAAATGTAACACAAAACAAAATTCAGAAATTCAGAAATGTATTTTAATCTGCAACAGCTCTGGAGGTAGATAATATTTCTTGTTATGAGTTTTGAAATAATGTCTATTTACCACAGCAAACAAACATCTAATATAAAGCTGTCCAAAGGAAAAACATAAAAATATTTTTGTCTGTATATACAACTGTCTTTTGCTTTCTTCATGACATTTTTGATGATCAGCACTATTCTTTCTATGAAACCATTTGTCTTGCACATATGTTGGCAAGGAAGTAACATTGAAAGTCCCAAATTTTGGCAAATGAGTTGAAAGTTCTACTGTCATATTGTGGGCCATTGTCATTGATCATGCACTCAGGAATCCTATTTTCACTTTATATGGATTTCAGATTTCATGATTTGCACATAGGTTATACATTTTGCATACAAAAAGAAACTTTGAGTAGTAGTCTGCTACCAGTATGAAAGTTTCCCTATCGAGTTGGAATTGGTCAGTCCCGACAGTCTGCCATGGTCTGAACAGGACTCCATGTGGCATTAGAGTTTCCTTTTATTGCATATTTTGGTATTTTCGGAATACTGGACATACCTTAATAATTTTTTATGTATTAAGAGCAAAATGTGTGTATACTTGCCAGTTATAACATTTATAACTGGCAAGTATACATACATTTTGCTCTTAAAATGCTTTTTCAATACCCAGGTGTAATGTATGCATCCTTTATAGGATTTCTTGTTTTATGTTGGTGGGAATATCTTTGCTCCTTTTAGCACAAGTGAGTCTTCAATTCAGACCTTGTTACTGAATAACCAGTACTGTCAGAGTGGTGTTGTAGTGTCTTTTGCTCCAAGAGACACCATGAAGAGAAATACTCAGCATACCACTCTAATGACCTAATAGTTTAAAGGAAACATCTATCCATACACTATAGCAAGAAACAGTTAATATTGAATTTTCAGGCCTATATTTTGCAGTGAAATAATATAGAAATGAAGATAATTTCTATTAAAGATAAATGTGATATCAGCATAGGAGGTGGTTGTGCTTGAAATCAACTTACAGTCCAAGTTTTGGGACCAACGCATCTAATAATTCAGCTATATTACCTGTGTGTTTAATCTTGAGTAAACTGAAACATATTCAGGGATTTTATAACTTTATTTTCTATCAGTATAGAGAGAGAGAGAAAGAGGACAGTTAGGAAATTAGATGTCAGACCACTAGACAAACAGAATGCAAGTGAATTTATTACCAAAAAAACAAATTTTACATAGCAAGGAAGAGAAGCATGGTAAGTTTTGTAGAACCATTTAGACTCAAACATTTTTTAAATCTATATAAGAAATCAGAGGGCAGAATTAACAGGGCAGTCAAAATTATTGATTGCCTAATTATTACTGCCCTAAACTTTACTATAAATAATTTTCTTTTGCAGATTAATAGCAACTAAGACTATCCATTTGTCATCTCAGAAGAAATTGATTTCAAATCTGAAAGAGAGGTGCTTGCTACCAACGGGTATAATGAACTACAAAACATTTTTGCAGAAGAACATCATCTTGCATTTGATGAAAAGGAAGGATTGAGCTAAAGAATTTGATTTCTATGAACTACTATTTCTAACCAAAACATATGTATCTTGAGAAGCAGACCCTGACTGCCTGAAGACATGCATAATAGAAAAAAGCATAAAAGAAGAAGACAAACACAAAGAAGTGGTTCCATTTTTGTTGTTGTCATGCCTGCACATGAAACACAATGACAAAAAAAACAAGTATTAAAAAGACAACAGAAAACATACTGGTGATTACAGCTCATGCCTCAAAATTAAACGTGTATTACCTTCACTCTGTTTACTGAAGAAACCCTCGAATATCACAAAGTTATTCGTCTGAGGTATAGAATGACTAAGGTCGTAGTGTTTCTTCAGAAAAGAGCTGAATTTCAAGGAAGGCCGATCAATGGCCAAGTCAGCTGGTTCCAATTTTTCATTCTGAAAATAAAGTACAAAAGTTAACATCTGATTTAATTGTCATTTTTTTTGTTTTATTTCAATAATATTAAAAGCAAAGCAATTATGTAGTAGGGTTAACTAGAATCATTTTAAAAGAGAAACTGAAATAGTTTCTGCTCAGTTTGTAATGAAGTGGCTGCCTCTCACCACCAGTGAATCGGGTTCCCAGCTATGTGACTGACAACAAAGGGTCAATCATATAAACTCTCACAGAAGATGCAAAAAATGGTCATATATGAGTTGGGGATTTTTTAAAAAGGTCACTTAGGAAGCTATTGGCAGAGCAACAAGGAATAACTTAAATTTGGGGGCTAGTGAAACTGGACAGATCTTTCTTTCAGTGACTCAAGAATACCACTTCATATCTTTTTCTTTTGAGACAAGTCCAGAGGGAAATTGCAACATTGATAATAAAGTGAGTGGTATTTTTCTTTGACTACACATCTTACTTTTTCCTTTTCCTAATGTGAACTTGTTATCATTTCTTTATTTTGTCTCTGTCCCTGACAACTTATTTCAAAACTCTGTAACATCACACATTTCAGTTTTAGAAACATTATTTACTTTATATATAAAGTTTGCTGTATAAATGAATAAAGAATACTCAATATTGATGATAAAACATATATATCTAAGGTAGGATAGCATCATAGATATAGAGTCAATGGCACTCAGTGACTGATAGTTTTTGCCCAGTGCTCAGTGGACCAAGCATAGGCAACTATATATATATATATATATATATATATGATGGACTTCACCCATCAATCTCAATACATGAGAGCTGAACGATCCAGTTAAAGATGTGAACCATTGGACTATCAACACAAATGATTTGTTTATAGAAGTGTAGGGTTTTTGGATGAGCTGATAACAGAAGAATGATGCATCAATGTGCCACAGATTCTTGCAAACAACACTTCTCAGGTTTTCAGTTCAGAGTTTTCTTTTCTCCAAGACCAGTTCTGTTGTTGTACAATAAAGAGCATCAATGTGTATATATATATATATATATATATATATATATATATATATATATATATGAATGAATATGAGTGGGTCTCTCAGTGTGTTCATGGATGGGTACCCAAAGACGGGATCTTATCTCTGTCATCTTTGAAGTGGTGCCAGAGTGTCCAGAAGACCTTTCTTTATCTATATTGGCACAAAGACCACACAAAGCTGTGCCCACAAAAACCTGCAAGACTGGAAGAGAAGGATGATGGACATCAGCCAGTCTGGAGCAAAGTCAAGAGTGAGACTCCGGGACGGTCAGTTGGGAGTGAGACTCCGAAGCAGGGAGTTAGAAAGTTAGGATGATGACCAGATGAGTCAGCATTTTTGGTAGTTGTGTGAGATTTTCACTGAGTTCTCATGATAGCCATCAACATACATACATAGAATGCTAAAGTGCCAACTTTCCTGTGTTTTCAGTTCTAAATCCGTGTTTGTCTGTTTCTTCCTTCCACTTGCTGTTTGTGGTTTGTTATTTTTTAAAGATTTTTTGTACAATCTGCGAAATGCCCACACGGCCAGGTGTGAGAATTAACAACAGGGTCCACACCACTAGACAAATGGCAAAACCAACAAAACCCCGCCATTTGGGTATTGTTTCATGCCATAAGAACTCAGTCTTCATGACTATTTACCTGTTGTTGGAAGAAGAGAAGGGTTTATGCCTTTCTCAAAGGCATTAGAATGAAGTGAAATGCAGACAGCCTTGTCCAGGATTTGAATATGGCTCGTTGAGTCCATTTCCCAATAATGATGATTGTTATAATGAGCATGCTTCCGACATACACATACAAGCCTACATCATTGATTGTTTCCAAAAGCCTTGACATAATACCTTAAAATGAGAACAATATTAAACTCAGCTTAGTCTGACCTGCAGACAAAAAAATGATTGAAGGAAATGAGTGATAAGACTGTATCACATCAGTCTTCCAACGGGGAAAAGCTTGCTTGCCTAAAAAAAAAAAAAAAAAATCAACATTTGAAATCCTAATCTCAATCTAATATAAAAGGAAGAAGATAAAAGAAGATTATTGAGCTGAAAGAATAACAACCTACCATCAACATGTAATCATAAAGTTTTTTTCCATAGCTCTGCCTTTGGTAAGGTTCACTGATGTAGAAATCTAAAACACATAGTGGTTCTCTCTCATGGAGTTCACCTTTCAGATCGTACACATAGAGTTTCTTAAAACCAATCTTCAGAAATCCAATTGCTAATCCATAACCTCTGGAAAAAAAAATACAAAACAAAATAGCAAGGAAATTCCAGGTCATACTGATATCTTGAAAAAAAAAGAGAAGAAAAAAAAGCATAGTAAATACTTTAATTGTGGATATGCATTTTGATGCACACTGAAGCAGCATCTTCATATAGTGACAGATGCAACTATCATTTCATTCAATACAATGTGCTGTTGTTGCTGAAATCTTCAAATAGATGACAATATAATGAGATATGAACAGCAAATTCTCAACTATAACCATGTGGTTTTTATCAAACCAATGTATTTGTTTTTATTTACTGTCACGTGATGGCTCACGGAGACGAGGAGGTGGGAATGATACTCTCCCCCCGGTGAACTAAAATTATCTAGCAGTCAAAAAGTGACCGTTAGAAATGAATGTGGGTCACACAGATGTTTGCACTTAAGTGACCTTGGGTCGCCGGACATCGGAAGGGGAAAGAGAAAATGAAGCCAAATGATTGGCGGGGGGACCCCAAACGGAAGTGGGGTTCCCTTCCCCTCAACGGAAGTAAATACAAAAAAAAGGAAGTTTTTGGGCAACGCTCGTGGCAGACGGACGATAGCCATTTTACTCCGGGCTAAAGACAAAAAGACTGAGACACGAGGGACTCCAAAGTCTCTCAAGCCAGCATTAAAAACAGGACAAAGTCTATTAGCCCGTGAAAGAAGAGAAATTCTCCAGTGGAACCCCGTCAAAAAAATAAGATAAGTAACTTTGGGACATTTTTCCGTTACACCCAAATTTTGTTTACCACTCTCTCTCAATTTGAAAAAGGATAAAAGCCAAGAAAAGACATTTATATTCATGGACTATCCTATTATATATCTTTGACATTTTGAACATATATATGTATATAACCGTAGTAAAGAGCCTACGTATTTTCATTTTTACCATGTGGTCTATGTTATCATTTCATGCTTTCCTTTCAGCTTCTATTCGCCTTACATTATCTTGCTTAGAACTGTCCTATTAATCCCTAAAGTATCACACGGGAAACCGGAGGTACCGACTACTACTACAGCAACATTAATATTATTACAACTAAGACCTATAGGCCCGTATTCTTCAATTATCTAAGGGAAAGAAGTTTAGTGGCCTGGTGGGTGTGTGATAGTGTGAAATTTTGGACCCCTTTGCCAGCGGTGGCCAGTCTGGCCCTAAATTATTCCCTCACGTAATATGCCAGTTCTTATCTGCCTGAGAAAAGAACTCTGAACAGGACTTATTTCTGTAGGGGATCAAGTGCCAACCTGCCCCGTCTTCACACGTGCGAAAATAAAGTCCCGTTTAGGGATTTTAGTCTATTTCCCCATCACAGACCTTTTATGGGGGCTCGTTTCCGGAATGATTATTATTAATAATATTTATTGCTAGTAGTCGTGTGACAATTCCTGCCGTCTAAATCTACCCTGGGAGACCGTGAAAGGAAAAAAAGGAATATTGTTGAAACAGTCAAATTACTTGTTGATATAACTGTTTGGAAAAATTTAAAAAAAAAAAAAACAAAAAAGAGAAATGGACACAATAGAGAACTTTTTAAAAGAACCCTCCATGGAAAAGTTGGAGAGGCTGAGAAAAAGCGAGATAATAAAAATTGGCGAGAAGCTTGAGTTAAATGTTCAGAATTCTATGAGAAAGCATGAACTCGTTATAAAAATAGCAAGACACATGGTCGACGAAAATGTTTTCGAGGAAGCAGTATTAGAAGAGCTACCAACGGAAATGATAAGAATGACTCCAGAAGAAATTGAACTGGAGAAAATTAAAATACAAGCACAAATGGAACTACAGAGAAATAAAATGGAACTGGAGAAAATAAAAATTCAGCAAGAAACAAGGCTGCGAGAAGTTGACTTGGCAATAAGAGGACGCAAAGGAAGCCATGACAGTTTCGAAGTAACGAAGCAAGCGAGGCTAGTCCCAAAATTTGAAGAAGCCAACGTGGACGGATACTTCGCACATTTTGAGCGAACTGCACTAAATCTTGGATGGCCGAAAGAATGCTGGTCAATGCTACTCCAAACTGTGCTGACAGGAAAAGCACAGAGAGCATATGCAACTCTGCCGACAGAAAATTGCGCCGACTATGATTTGGTGAAAGCAGCGGTTCTAAAAAGCTTCGAGTTGGTTCCAGAAGCTTATAGACAGAAATTCAGAACACAGAGAAAAACTGAAAACCAGTCTTATGTGGAATTTCTGAGAGAAAAGGAGAACGCGCTGGATAAGTGGTGTGACTCTAAGAGGATAGACGGAGATGCTGAGAAACTCCGGCAGCTAATATTAGCTGAAGAATTTTTAAACTGTGTGCCAGAAGAAGTCAGGGTTCACCTAAGTGAAAGAAGAACCGGCGTGACTTATGAAATGGCTGCACTAGCAGACGAATACATCCTCACACACCGAAAGACAAAGGAAAAACCGTACACGAGAAGTAAAGTGAAATTCAAAGCTGAGTTAAGACCTAAGGAAGAAAATAGAAGGACCTTCCAAAGTAGCAGCAGAACAGTGGTCTGCTTCAAATGCGGAAAGGCTGGACACATAGCCATAAGGTGTCAGCTTGGAAAAGGTCCTGAAAGAAACCAGACCCAGCCGAGAAAACCTCAAGGAGCTGTAACAACACCAAGAGGGAACCAGTCCTATCGACCCTGGACGAAAAAAGGGATGATAAGAGGCCCACACGGAGGACCAGTGGAAGTCTCAATTTTACGAGATACCGGAGCATCTCAGTCGTTGCTTCTACGAAATAAATTACCTAAAAGGGTAATAGAAGCAACACGTGAGACTGTGATGATAGAGGGTATCGGCGGAAAGAGGGTAAAAATACCGCTATGTAAAATAACCCTAAAGTCCCAGTGGAAAGATGGACCTATGAAAGTTGGTGTGGTAGATAAACTACCTATGAAAGGAATTTCCCTCATACTGGGAAATGAAGTAAGAACAAAAAAGTGTCACCCGGAAAAGATGGCGAAAATAAGCGCCATAAATGAAGATGGAAAGATGGCGAGAATGAACGCCAAACATGGAAAGAAGTTGGCGAAAATGAGCGCCAAAAATGAAGAAAAAAAGATGGTGAGAATGAACGCCAAACAGGAAGACAAGATGGCGGCTGAGCCACGTGGGCGGCACAAACGACATAGTCGCTCGCAAAGTGAGAAGGTGGAAAGAAAAGAAGTGAACCTTCCACACCTCAATAAACGGAAAGAGAAAAGGACCAGTCGTCAGAGAAAAGATGAAGGTCCAACGAATATTAGGAATAAATTCCCTAATACTTATCGAGAGGATAAGAGGAAAATAAGAGGACCCTCACAAGTGACTAAGAAGGAAGAATTTAAGAAGGGCGATGAAGTCCTGCTACTGTCATCAAATAAAGGACCACACTGTGGTGGACGATATATAGGTCCTTATGTAGTAACACGGAGGAGAGACAAGAGGACATATGGGATTGATACCAACGAGGGAAAGAAGAAGACACAAGTGTGTCACACAAACAAATTGAAGAGATATGTCCGTCAAGAAGGCCCACCTCGAAAAATTAAGAACTCGGAAATGCCGAATAAATTCGAGGAGAAATTAAGCCAGTTGTCTGTCTCAGAGAGAGGGGACTTAGAGAAATTAATAAAAAAATACCCAGGCTTATTTCTCTAACGCCCCACGAAAATGTAGTAGCAGAATATTCTTTCATAGTTGTTGAGAGAAAGAAAGAGAGAGAGAGAGAAACTAAAGGAAATGAGGAATTCTCGTCCCCAATGTTGAAATATGAGATGGACGAGAAAGTGGTTCGTCAACAAGTGACGAATAGGGGAAAGAGAGAAAAGAAAAGGAAGTTTTCTCCCCAAAGCTTGACAATTAAAATTATAAAGTCGTCAAAAGTGACGAAGAAAGAAAGAGGGAGTTACCTCCTCAAGGTTTGAAATATGATACGGCCAAAAGCCGAGAGAGAAAAAGAAAGAAAGGAAAACAAGATTCAAGAAAAAGAAAAGGGAGAGAGAGAGAAAAAGAAAGAGGAGAGAAATTGTTTTCCCCTATAGTGAAAATTAGGAAGGACGAAAAAAGGAAAAGGAAAGAATTCGTCAAAGCGTGAAGAAGAAAGGGGATGAAAGAAAAGTAAAGTGAAAAAAAAAAAAAATGAAAGAAAAGGAGAAAGAACAGTGAATTGAATTGCCTTTTTTTTTTCTATGATATTTCTATTCATCTCCCTTTCTTCTCTTAAGCGGGGAGGTGTCACGTGATGGCTCACGGAGACGAGGAGGTGGGAATGATACTCTCCCCCCGTTGAACTAAAATTATCTAGCAGTCAAAAAGTGACCGTTAGAAATGAATGTGGGTCACACAGATGTTTGCACTTAAGTGACCTTGGGTCGCCGGACATCGGAAGGGGAAAGAGAAAATGAAGCCAAATGATTGGCGGGGGGACCCCAAACGGAAGTGGGGTTCCCTTCCCCTCAACGGAAGTAAATACAAAAAAAAGGAAGTTTTTGGGCAACGCTCGAGGCAGACGGACGATAGCCATTTTACTCCGGGCTAAAGACAAAAAGACTGAGACACGAGGGACTCCAAAGTCTCTCAAGCCAGCATTAAAAACAGGACAAAGTCTATTAGCCCGTGAAAGAAGAGAAATTCTCCAGTGGAACCCCGTCAAAAAAATAAGATAAGTAACTTTGGGACATTTTTCCGTTACACCCAAATTTTGTTTACCACTCTCTCTCAATTTGAAAAAGGATAAAAGCCAAGAAAAGACATTTATATTCATGGACTATCCTATTATATATCTTTGACATTTTGAACATATATATGTATATAACCGTAGTAAAGAGCCTACGTATTTTCATTTTTACCATGTGGTCTATGTTATCATTTCATGCTTTCCTTTCAGCTTCTATTCGCCTTACATTATCTTGCTTAGAACTGTCCTATTAATCCCTAAAGTATCACACGGGAAACCGGAGTTGCCGACGGTAGCAATATTAATATTATTACAACTCAGACCTATAGGCCCGTATTCTTCTATTATCGGAAGGGGAAGAAGTTTAGCGGCCTGGTGGGTGTGTGATAGTGTGAAATTTTGGACCCCTTTGCCAGCGGTGGCCAGTCTGGCCCTAAATTATTCCCTCACGTAATATGCCAGTTCTTATCTGCCTGAGAAAAGAACTCTGAACAGGACTTATTTCTGTAGGGGATCAAGTGCCAACCTGCCCCGTCTTCACACGTGCGAAAATAAAGTCCCGTTTAGGGATTTTAGACAATTTGCCGTCACATTACATTATTTTTGACTATTGTCCTCATCTTGTTTGTTACAATAACAATGTTTCAGTTGCTATACCCTCCAGTCTTCTTTGAGTTTCTTGTTTCTTTCATAGCATCTAACTTAGTCATAAGTAAGTAATTTACAAAATGTTTTTATTTTTTTACAGATCAAGTAAACAAGGTACAGTTGTCAAAACACAGTGATTGTTATAAGCAAGATGAGGATAATAGTTTAAAATAATGTAAATAAGAACTCCTCATTTCAGAAATTTAGAGATAATGTATTTTTTGTAAGTGAAAATAGCAAAATGATATTAAATGTGCAATGGTAAAGTACTGAATGAATTTGTTTTAGAAAATGATATTTCTTACTCAGAAGAGACAGTATTATGAATAACAATTAGCAGTGTTATTACCCAACCCTTTTGTTAGAAGCAAGATGAGACCAAAGGTCAATTTTTAAGCAGAAAAAAGCTGGTATGAATTCAGTTTTCCTCCTCCTAGATTGGTTGCCTAACCAATACTAAAGAACCTTTTCTTTCCTACGTTTTACTCTTAGCTGGGAGGAAAAGAGATGAATACATGTCTTTTTCAAGGACATTAATTTAAAGTGAAATGAAAACAGCTTTGTTCAAGATTTCAACTCAATATGCCAATTCCATTTCCTATGATGCACACCACCTCAACAGTATATCTGAATCTAAAAATGAAGATGATGTTGTGATGGCCATTTTCATTATTTTATGTGCTACTTAATTTTGTTGCAGTCTCTCCCAGAAAAAAACATCATAAACTTTCAGAAAATATTGAGAACAAAGTTGAACTCTCAAAATTTAAAGATTTGGAGGATAAGTTTTGGAAATTCCCACATACATACAAATCAGTTTTACATTGGGAAAATGTAAAAAGCCAATTAAATGTCATAGTTTTTATAAATCAATAATTGTTTACAAAATAACATAAAAATATTTATTGTTACATAGTGGGTCTCTTGAAAATTGTCAATTGATCCCAGTTGATGAAAGAAATAGACAAACACACATTTACAATTTGGTTCCCATGTTTATTAATGCTTTAATAATTAGGTTAACCATCTTGGTAAATTTTTAAGATATCTCTCATAAAAATGAGGAAAGTCTTTGCATCCTTTAAAAAGAATTCTCTAAAACTGAATACCAAAAAAACACATCTGCTCCAAGAATCCAAATACTGAAATGCAAAATTTCTCATTATTTATTTTAATCAAGCTGAATTTTAACTCCATCTATTCATCAACACCCCCATACTTCTGTTAGTAGCCCTGTTGGCTGGAGCTGTAAAATATTTAGATTGTACTTCTGCATAAGAGTAAGACCCTTTCCCACTGAGTGTCCTGGGTATTATACTAAACTGCACCAAATGGTGAGGCTCCAGTCCTGGATCTTAGGGAAATGTAAAGTACCTCTTCATTACCATTACTCCCAGATCCACTCTCACCTGGAGTGGTAATATATGTTAGGGTCCCATCTATACATCAAAAAGAATTTACTAAGGATTATTATCAGTTATTTGAAACTAAACAGTTGTGTGCAAATCATTCATATTACATAGGAATACTTGATGAATAGAATTATTAATGTTAATTAGTGATACTTGATTTGTTTGGTTTTATGGCACGTCAATCTTTCTAGGGTTATTTTATGCCAAAATAGGATTTTTATTTTTATATTTCATTGTAGTCCTGTTTTCTTTAAAAAGTATAATTTTGCAGTTCTTTAGTTGAAAGAGTTCTGTGAGGCTTCCCTGCCTGTAAGTATCTCTTTCTGATTGGAGTTAATTTTCTGCATTCCAGAAGGAAAGGTTTTACTGTGATTATTTTGCCACATGTACATTTTGGCAGTCCTCCTGCTTTTGTATAAAGGCATGAGTTAGCTATGTGTAGTTGATGTGTAGTCAGGTGAAGACTCCCACCTCTTTTCTGTTTCTGAGTTTTGGAGCCCATTCCTATGGGATGGGCATTTATTTGGAAAGTTTGTTTTGTGGATAGTTTTCTACAATTGTTGCCATTTCTCATTCACCATAGCTTTTATATCAGTAGAGGGTATTTTGCGGTAGTGGTCAATGACCATTCCTGAGGCTGCTGAGTATGCTTTATCTCCTTCCAATATGACTTGGAATGCAGCAGAATATGATGGCTTTAGTTTTGTGTAGGGTATATATCTTGTTCAGTAGCATGATAATCAGTGGTTTTATCAGTTTTTTCCTCCTTAGTGAAATTGGGATAGGTAGAAAGTTTGAAAATATGAATTTATGTTTGTTTGCAGATATTTGATATAATGCCAGTTCAAATGCACAAGCAATAGAACTGGCATTAAATATTATTATATAATACATTATTATTATAAAGATAGAAGTTTCCTTTGGTAAGCATTTTTCTTATAATAGTTTTGTTAAGTATAGCAGCACAACCTATTTTTTCTTGATCATCAGTGAAGATGCTTGATTATTTAAACATCTTTACTAATGGCTCTAAAGAGTATTTTTCACTGATTTAATAAAAATTTTTCAAGGTAGGTGATAGGGTGAGTTTTTGTTTTAGGAAGGCTGCTCAGTTTCATTATTACATTGGATTGTTTAATGGTTTAAGGTAGGGAATATTTGATAGTTCAGGTCTGTGAATTATCTTGAGAACGATTAATTCTTTGGTAAGTTGCTCCTTTCTGATTCCAAAAGTCTTTATTTTATTCTTGTCTTGGTTGAAAATTTGTACATATTTTGGGTTTAGTTTGCAGTCATATGCAGGATTGGAAAGACAAGAGCTTAGTTTGAAGTAATACGGTATGGCTAATTTTTCTCTCCTTAGTTTTAGTGGGAGTTCATTAGCTTCCACATAAAAGCTCTCAGTTGGAGAAATAGAGAAGGCTCCCAGTGGAAGTCTTATTCCTTCATGGTGTACTACATCTAATGATTTCATATATGACTTTCTGGGAGAGCTATAGACCAGCTTGGAATAAACTATAGTTCCATTAGAAGTTGTAGATTAGCTCCCCAATATCTATAGGCTATCACACTTATTAGTTGTACTGCTTTGATAAATTTTATTTCAATGTTCTTTATGTGAGGAACAAAGAATAGTTTTTTTATTATATATCATGCCAAAAATTTATGTTATTCAATCACAGGTATTTCTGAATGTTCCGGTTTGAATACAGGGTCATTATGAAGCTTTCTTATTAGACAAAAGTGAATACATATAGCTTTACTCATTGGCAAACAGAATCTGTTTGATGTTGCCCATTTATTACTTTAATTAAGGCATTGTTGTAACTGCCTCACTGCAAGGTAGATGCATCTTGATCAAGTGTATATCAAGACATCATTCATCTCTAAAGAGTGCAAAAGCCCAGATTTTAGTCAAGTGACTATGTGATAGATTGTTATACTGAATAAATTCACAAAAGTATATTACCATGGAAAAAAAGATCCACTAAATGTTGGAGACTGAAGAGTTCTGAAGCTAAGAGGATGAAAATTGTTTAAAAAACTAAGTAGTCAGGGTTTAGGCTGATCCTTCTACATTGAGTACTTCATGGAATCCTGTATTTATATGATTATATAATATATAATACATACATATGTGGCACGATAATGAGCATTAATGTGTGTGTGTGTGTGTGTATATATATATATATATATATATATATATGGATGTACGTGTGTGGGTATCTGTGTGTATTTGTGGATGGGTGGCCAAAGAAAGGATCTTATCTTCGACATTTTTGACTGGCATCAGAGTGTCTAGAGGGACCCCTTTGTCTATTTTGGTATGAAGACCACACAAAGAGCTGTGCCTGAGAAAACCTGCAAGACCGGAAGAGAAGGATGAAGGGTGTTGATCAGTTGAGAGTGTGACTCTGAAGCAGATGGTTAGTCAGTTAGGAATGAGATTCCAAAGCAGTTTCAGTCAGACAATTCAAGCCCAGGACAGAAGGAAGGGAAGTCAGAAGCAGGACTGTTATATAATTACGGAATGATTTTTTTTATATAAATCATTTTTCATTAATTATATTTTATCATTTAGTTTGGTTGGGCTTTGAACTATTCGGCTCTTAGTTCAGGTGCACAGACATTGGGTACAGTTTACACTCGCGTGCAGAGGATATGACAATCACAATTGTCATAATAAACCCCAGATAAGAAATGGGACTGGAGTGTGAATGACGTCATGCCCGGAAGCGATGGGCTGAGAATTTGGGTATTTTGAAAAACACATCAGTTGGAGACAAGATGCCGAATTGAGAGCCAGCAGCAGACAGAGGGCTTTAGGCCTTCAGTGACCCACGGTTGAGCAACCCAGTCAAGATGAGAAAGAAGTACTGCTGGGTCAATATAGAAGTCTGTCCCCGTCTCCAGCTCATCTCTCACACACAACAACTATTACCCTTTCAAGAATAAAGTGTGAGAGATTATATTTTTATAAAGAAGCATGTTCATTCATTCATTGAAGTTCATCATTATTGTTGATTATGTTTCCACTTATATTTGTATTATGTATATGTATGTGGCTATACAACATATACGATTTGGTGCCGGGACCAGAGTATGGTCCTTTTATGGTTTTGAGATTCTTCAAGGAATTGCAGAGGGCCCTATGGTGTTTGGGAGGATGAAAGATGCATCCGTATTGTACTTTGATGCATGCATGTAAAGATAAGTAATTTCTTTTTGGTATTTTTACTGTTGTTGTCCTGAGCATTGTAATTTTATTGGTCAAGTTGACATGAGGAGGAGCAATACATTAAGTTTTAAAAAAAATAATATTGTTATCTATAACAAAATGATTTTATTTTATTTTGTGGGGAGGAAAGGTGTGTTACATAATTACGGAATGATTTTTTTATATAAATCATTTTTCATTAATTATATTTTATCATTCAGTTTGGTTGAGCTTTGAACTATTCGGCTCTTAATTCAGGTGCTCGTGTTTGTTCGTTCATTGAAGTTCATCATTATTGTTGACTATGTTTCCGCTTATATTTGTATTATGCATATGTATGTGGCTATACAACAGGACGTTGAACGGTGAAAACAATAACCAAATGAGTCAGCATCTTTAGTAGCTGTGTAGGATTTTTGCAGAGTTCTCTTGATAGCTACACATAAATACATCCAGGAATGCTTAAGAGTGACAACTTCATCTTTTTACGTTTTGCAGTTTTGAATCTGTGTTTCTCTGTTTCTTCCTTCCACCCTGTTGTTTGGTTTTTATTTTCATTTAAGAAGAACAGGGCCCACACCAATAGATGAATGGCAAAACCAACAAAACCTGGCGTTTGTGGGTATTGTTTCACACACACACACATATATATATCATGTATACATATATTTAATATATATTGTGGCCTGTTAGGGACCAGAAAGAAGATATAGAAGAGAAAGTAGGTGGAACAAGTGTATTGAATAAACAGAACATATATACAAAATAAGTGTTAGTACAGCAGGTAGAAGTGTCTGTCTGAAACTGTCAGGTTTGACTGCTGGGAGGAAGTCTCCCTGAGAGTAAATAGGCTTAGTATTTATGAAGGAGGAAGAGTTCATTATCATGTAGATAGGTCACAATGACACTCCCCCTCCTAAGTCTTAACTCCACAGTGTGAAGAAAAAGTTTTATTTTATTTTTTTCTTTCTTTGATTAAAATTCTGAGGCTGTACATGAAGCTGTAAAAAGGTTTCACAGAAATGAATCCTGAGGAATATTTTTTTATGTTCTCTGAGACATGGTATTCCTCTGCTTGACTTACTTGGTTGATTTATAGAGAAGCAAGCATTTCCTTTTTTACAACTGTCTAGATGTTTAAAACTTGACTTGTTTTACCAAGTTCAAAGTAGAAAGGCATTGAGAAATTTTATATGTTTTTGGTCTCAATACCTTATACATCAGTTGCTTTCCTTTTTCAGTGAGAACGGTGCATTTTTTGATTTTTTTTTACCAGATCTAATAAAATACTTATGAAATCCTCCATGATAAGAGTGTCTTTTAAGAAAGAAGAACCAAAAAATATGCAATTTAACGTAAAGAAAATCTTTTCTTTCTTTTTTTTTGTAATTGAAAGAAAAACCCTTGAATTTTCTTTACCCAAGATGAGAAAAAAGAAAAAAAAAAGTAGTGCTTTTGTTTGATGTGAATAAAACACAAAACTATTGTCCTAAAAAATGAATAAGGTTTAGCCAGAAATTCCTTTTTGTTAGAAAAAGAAACTGATTCTCATAACTTGGAGTCTTGAGTTCCAGATCAGTGCACGGTAGTAATACATTTTTCTTTTTTTTTTGGTTTTACTTTACTTGTTTTGCCAGATGCTTTTCAAATGAAAAGAGTGTGACAAAAAAAAATCCTCGTACATTTACTGTTAAAATAAATTGGCAATTACCACATAGTCTTTTTTTTTTCCAATTTCTTGTGTTGTAAACAGAATTGGTCGAATTCTCATTCGCTGATGATTTTTTTCTCTGGAGATATTTTCACAGTAGTATGAATCCTTTTCATCAATTATTTGTGTACAACTAGTTTTTTCACTGGCTGGTTTTTCGTGTTAGTTCTTTTACAAAAACTTGTTTGCTAGTGTTTTAGGAGAGTTCCTTTTTTAATCACAGTAGTCCTTGCAAATCCAACATTGCCAAGTTGTTGTGGCCTGTTAGGGGCCAGAAAGAAGACACAGAAGAAGAAAAAGCAGGTGGAACAAGTGTATTAAGGAACAGGACATATATAAAAAATAGTGTTAGTACAGCAGGTAGAGGTGTCCATCTGAAACTGTCAGGTTTGGCTGCTGGGAGGAAGTTTCTCCAAGAGTAAATAGGGTTAGAAGGAAGAGCTCATTATCGTGCAGATAGGTCACCATAACAATATATACATCATATACATATATAATACATATATCATATTTATACTTTAGACTGGTAGTGTGTGTGTGTGTATTTATATGTAATATATATTTATGCATGTTTATATTTTAGTATTAGTATTAAATTATGTTAGTAATAGCAAATTCCAAAAAAGGGAAAGAAAATAATGCTCTATAGAAAGACAAAAGTCAAGGTACACTCACCGGATGGAGACATGGACTTCTTCAACATTGTTGCTGGAGTTCTACAAGGAGATACATTAGCACCCAACTACCTACTTTAAACATCAATAGATCTAATAAAAGAAAATGGCTTTACACTAAAAATGGCAAGAAATAGATGATATCCTGCAGAAACTATGATGGACACAGACTATGCAGATGACCTAGTACTTCTATCAAATAAAATAACCCAAGCTGAATCCCTGCTGTATAGCATAGAGCAGGCAGCAGGAGGTATTGATCTCTATGTGAACACAAACAAAAAACGAGTCCATGGGTTTTAATCAAGAATGAGACATCTCCATTCTATATGGTGGTCCTCTGAAATTAGTGGACAGCAACAACATCTCATCTACTGTAAGTGATGTCAATATACCTCTAGTCAAGGGTTGGACTGCAATCAATATGCTATCAATGATATAGAAGTCTGATTTATCCAATAAAATAAAACAGAATTTTTTCCATGCAGTGGTTGTGTGAATACTACTGTATGGATGAACCACATGAATGCTGACAAAACGTAGAGAGAAAAAGCTAGACAGGAACTACACAAGAATGCTATGAACTATATTGAACAAATGCTGAAAACATCACCCTACAAAACAACAGCTGTATGGCCACTTATTTCCCATCTCTAAAACCATCCAAATAAAACAAGCAAGATATGTGGGACACTGCTGAAGAAGCAAGGACAAACTAATATGTGGTGTTCTCCAATGGAGCCCTTTACATGAACATGCCAGTTTTGGTCAACCAACAAGAACTTACCAACAACACCTTTGTGCAGACACAGGATGTCGTCTAGAAGACCTGCCTGGAGCAATGAATGATAAAGATGAATGGAGAGAGAGACAGTCAGGGAAATCCATGCTAACAACATGACATCATGATGATGATGTACATAACATATATAATATATATATATACACACACACACACACATATATATATATATAATACATGCATAAAATATTTATATATATGTAACATAAATGACATGTATAATACATATCATAACATACATAATGTTACATGTATGAATGTATATTTCATTTATCTAATATGTATGATATATATATAATACAGATATATGTGTATATTTAATATCCATGTGTGTACATTACATATATATATATATATATATATATATATATATATATATATGTGTGTGTGTGTGTGTGTGTGTAGATGATGGTAGAGCATGCTAAGACAGTTTCTACACCTATGAGGCAGTTGATGCAGAAAAGTTTTTAGTCTAGCAAGAGCAATGAAACTTAAATGCCATTCTAAATATTTGGTGACATTTTTACTTATCTGAAGGGAAAATATTGTACTGTATTGCATGTTTCTCATCTAAGCAGCCATTTGTAAGATGATTTGCATACATGCACGTTTTAGTCCTTAGTATTACTATCACTCATGAATATAAGTCGCTGTGTACCTAATTGCTATTCGGTAGTGGCAACATTGGAAAAGGGCCTAACAGACAAGGCTGTTTGCATTTCATTCATGCTGATGCTCTTAGCAAAGATACAAAATCATCTCTTCTTCCTCCAGCTCATTCCTTTCTTAGTTAGGTTGAAAAGTTTTCATTACTCCAGCAACATGCAAAACTAAAACATAAAATTACAAATAAGAAATTCACTAAGTAGAAAAAAAAATTGTGGCTGGTTGTGCAATTCTCATTATTTGAGCTGAACATCATTTTTTTATTTTGAATTTGCAGGGTGTTTAAGTGAAAAAAAAAAAAAAAAAAAAAAAGGAATAAATAAATAAAATAATGAAAATGAATCTGTGGGTGCAATAATAAAGAATACTTACCCATTTCCTTCTGAATCTTTAATCAAATACATGAAGTGGTCAGATGAAGCCAGTTTGCTACTGCTTGTCACTGGTGCATGCAAATGTTGAGCCTACAAAATAAAAAAAGATGCAATTTAACAGTTTTAGAGAAGACATGATGTATCTTGGTATTTATCACTATTTTTTCAGGGAGATATTGTTATGTTGTGGAGCAATTAGTAGAGAGGATTAATTCTAACAGCATTTCAATCTATCTAGGGTTATTTTATGCCAAGAGGTTAGGAAATCATTTACATTTATATTTCTGTGTAGTTTTTTTTTTAAGTTTATAATCCTTTAAATGATATTTTAAAATCTCCAGGGATTATTTCCTAATAATTATTTTGTATGGTATTGATACACACATCATTTTTTGTGCCTCAAGGAGGACAAAATGTTGACATTTTCAAATATGTTTTTCATTTTATTTGCACTGAAAAAATCTTGTCTGATGAGAGCTAAATTTCAGCAAATATGAGAAAAAGTTTAGCAGTGTAAGGTGTTTGATATGCTATATACAATGTTTGTTCCTCTTGTTTGAGTATAAAGGAGTCTTATTTGATCAGTGTGTAATCAGGATATAGTGACTCGTTCCCTTCTGGACATTCTGAAAAGTTGATTTCCATTCTAGTAAATTAGGTTTTATCAGAAACAGTTTATTGTATATTTTGTATTTCCAGCTTTGTTGGGGGTCATATCTAAAGTCAACTTGGCTGCCAAGTCTATATTCAGTAAAGGTTTTATATGTATGAGGGTCATTTGATAAATAAGGGGAATTTTTTGGAAAAATGCAAAATAATTTTTTCCCCCATAAATATAATCTCTGCATTGGTTTATGGCTAGACTTATTTTAATATAAAAAAATATTTCTTAATATTCTATTTAAAATAGTGGCAAATCAGAGTGCTCCAGATTGAACAGAGGTCCATCATCAAATTTTTAGTGGTTGAAAAGTGCAAACCATTTGGAATTTACAGAACAATGTGTGATGTGTACAGAAAAGCATATTTTAGTAAAAAAAAAATGTTTACAAATAGGCTAAACATGGGTTTGCCATAATGAGCCTGAGTTGAAAAGAGTCCATCAAGTGGAAACACACTGACTCTCCGGTAAAAAAATGTTTCAGTAACAAAAGTTAATGTTTGTGGTTTTCTAGGACACGAAGGACCTATCAATATCAATTTCCTTAAAAAGGGTGTGCAAATGTAAACAGTGCATACTATTGCTAATCCTTAGGCAAAATTTCCCTTATTCATTGAATGAACCTTGTGTGTATATATATATATATATATATGTTGGATAGTGACTTGAAGACCCCTTTTGACATGCTGCATAAATTATGTGGGTGGCATAAAAGGAAATAGACCTGTTTCCTAAAGTAAATACGACATGTGTTTCCTCAGTGAAAGTGCCGTTGTAAGATGTATGGGTGGCATGCTAAAAGGAGGCATGTCTACATGTAATGCATTGGTGATAGACAGGAAGTGTGACCATGAGAATTTGTGTGAGCATCTGGAATATTATAAGACAAACAGAGAAAAAAGGGAGAGAAAGACAGGCTGAAAGCAATGAACAGATGTCACATCGCTCTGGGCTCTGAAAAGCCTGAGATGTACGAGACTCACAAAAGTAGAGAAGTGAAAAGAAACTAAGATGTTTCAAAGCCTTGAGATGGCCCTGTACAAGACTTACCAAGTAGAGAAGAAAGAAGAAATTAATATGATACAATGCCTTGAGTAAACAGGATGCAGGCATTCCCTCAGTGAAAGTACCATGTGAATAACATGCTAGAAGGAGGCATGTCCACACACAATATGTAGGCAGGAGACTAGAGATGTAACCACGAGAATTTGCATGGATGTTTGGAATCTTATATAACTACAGAGATTTTAACCCAAGAAGGAAGAAGACTAACAAGACAGCTACTAGGTATTATGCTAATCTGGACTCAGACCTTGCATCAGACTGCCCAGGGTTGGAAGGCAGAGAGGGGACTAGTTATAATGCCAGATTTGCGAAAGTAGAGAAGCCAGGGGAAACTAAAATGATTTGATGCCTTCAGATGGCCCAGTACCAGACACAAAAAGTAGAAAAGCCAGGAGAACCTAAAATGATTTCAGATGGCTTAACACCAGAATCACAAAAGTAGAGAAATGAGGAGAAACTAAGATGATTCAATGCCTTGAGGTAGTCCTGTACCAGTCTCACGAAAGCAGAATGAAGAGGAAGTAGTTCACTGAAGATTTGTATCTTGCTGTGTGTGTGCAGCTCAGCTATCTTTGTCCCACTCACTCTACCCATATGTACACTTCAACTAATAAAATAAAAAGAAAAGAAACAGATCATATTTTTGTACATCAGCATTGTCTTTCTCTGCTATACAACATTATATATATATATATATATATATATATAATTTCATGTTTTTTCTTTCATTATGAAATTTTTGGGAGTCAAATCTTTAAGATATTTCAAGCAGAAAAAAAATCTGAAAAAAGTTTCCTTGCTAGTTTTATGGAAGGATATTTCTTTTTACACCACATTTTTCACTACAAAGAGTATTTGGAAAATCATAAAAAGGCAATATAAAATAAGCAAAACACCAACAGCTTTCAATAAAAAAGAAAGAAATCATTTTTTTAAAAAAGAGAAACTATTTTATTTTTCATAGTATTAACTTCAATATGCCATCAAAACCCTGCTTGAGTTCTGTGATAGCAATACTTATAAGACTAGAAAAGATAGCTTAGCTATGTTTTTTGCTGTTTTTCATTCACTTATAATTAAAGATTTTGTCTTTCTAAAACTTCCACAAAATTAGAATATAGTTAAATTGTTATTGCATTATGAGACAAAAAAACTGATCAATTTTTCTGTAAATGTTTAAAACAGTAAATATCTTTCTAATCAATCATAAAAGAGATACTTAATCAAATATCAATGAGAAATTATTACCTTAGCTGAAGCACTTCCTAATCTGTCAATGATAGCATTTATTTCTTTTTGACACTCATCAAACCTGAAAAGAAATTTATTCCAACAAAAAGTGTTTTTAGAAATGTAATTAAAAAAACAATCAGACTTTTTATCAATTAACTTGCATGTATATAAAGATTTTTAATAATCATAAAACTTGCCAATATATAAAAGGTTTTCATGAAATAAATGAGTTTAAATAAATTTAACAAAGAAAATGAAATTTTAATACTGAAAAGAGAAAGTACTTTGAAATCTATATGTACAATAATTGTTTTTAAAGTAGAAAACTGAAGAATTACTTACTCTCTTTGGATGAGGTTTGGAGGTCTAACTCTGTTATCAATTTTGATGATTGGAGCCTTAAAAAATCGATTAAGATCAAATGGGTAAGACATTTTGTTTTTTTTAAATAATACTAATTAAAAATGTGATTGTCTTCTCAGTAGATAAAGATGAAACTTATTTCTCATCGACTGAAGACTAAAAATGGTCTAAACTTATTGGAACAAAGCAGTGGAATAGGCAAGAGCTTGGAAATTAATACATTATGAATAAGTGACTCTTCTTTGAGGAAGGTTCAATGTCCAAATTTGTTTTGTCATATTCCTGAAAATAGAATAAATAAAAACATCTCAGTTTGTTTTGAATAACAAACACACACGGTCACTCACTCACATACACAGTGTTTTAATTCTATTTATTTGTATTTATTTCTAGGAATAAATAATTTCTGGTCATCTAATTTTTAAAATGATGTGAATAAACAAAATTGTTAACAAAATCAATCACATCTTACTGTTTTATCAAAAATGTATGTTTATCAGGATTACTTTTATTATATACATTGAGAAAAATAAAAGAAGTTAGTTCACATTGAAAAAAATAACACTTAAGCTTTAATAGGATTTAATAGGAGAAAAAAAACAAAACAAATAAATGTGTCTATTTGAATGAAACAAACATTGAACAATACTTTTAAGAACAAAGCTGAAATATTTCCATTAATTACACTTCTTGGACTGTTATCTTCATCTTGGTTGTTATACATTTCAGCCAATTTACCATGTGTCTTTTTACAGGTGTTTTTTGTTATTGTTAACAAGATATTCCAAGGTATAGACAGCAGAAGTTTGAAATTCCCTGAAGATTACTGACTACAACAAAAGCCACTAAAAGAAGGCAGGAGGGTACAAAAGCCAAAACATTGTGAATATATCAGCCTAGATAAGTACAATAGTCCAAGATGTATAAATAATGTAAAAAATAACTCGGCATAATGGTTAGAGTGTTTGCCAATGATCCAGGAGGCCTGGGTTCAATCCCAGGTCGAGTCATACCAAAGACTCAAAAAATGGTACTTGATGCAGCTTTGCTTAACACTCAGCATTATAAGGTATGCATCAAGGGTAAAGTGGAGCAATCCAGGGAATGGAGTAGCACCCTCCCCTACACCTTGGTGTAGTAGCTATTGAAAAGGGAGCCTTTGGGTCACCTTCGACTAAGGTCGCCAACTTTAGTTTTTACTTCTATCTTAGAAATTTAGATGGATTCAAAGCTGAAATAGTTCTTTAAAAATATTAAGTGACAGAGAAGAAACAGTTTGATGGGTCATCCAAACACTAAAATCTATTGCTGATTATAAAACAGAAACATTATGATAAAAGGTGAAATTCTCTGATTTGCAAAAAGAATTAGTATTGTAACTAAGAAGAAAATAAAACAGAAAAGAAAAAAATATGAAAAAAAAAAGATAATTTAATTCATATACAAGCAGTTCATCTCTATCTTAAGTCTGTTTTGATCTTAGTTATTTTACAGTCATAGCTTAGGTGAAAGATGGTGAAAAATATGGGGTACCTAGTGAGGATCAAATTCACTCATAATGGTCAGTTAACCGAGTTCAGTAACGATTATCCTATGGCAGGTGTCCATTTAACCTTTTTATATCTACGTATTTATCTAAATAGCAAGTTTTCCTTGGAAATGATGAATTGTAATTTTGTATTATGGCTTCTTAAAGATATAATACACACACACACACAATATATATATATATATATATATATATATATATATATATATTGGTTTGGTTTCTTTTTTTTAAATGGCATATCAACCTTCGTAAATTAATATATATCAACAGCATGAAAACTTGGGTAATGAGTTTTTATCCTGTTTTATTTTATACCTAATATATATTGATTTTATTCTGTATTTTTCTAAAAACACTTTTATTATCAAATTTTAATATATATATATATATATATATATATATATATATAACAAATCAAGTAAGAAAATAGTTAAAAAGGGCTTGATGTTTTTGTAGCAAAACATATTTAAAACCTAAAATGCTAAATTATGAGCCTACATTGCTGATTTTTATGTGTCATCACAATCATCAGAGGGAAAATGGCATATAGTTTGATTTCAAGAAAAATCAACCACACGCTCTCTCTATACACACACACATATATATATATATAAGCTAAAAGGGATTAGGATCTCACCTTATTTCTGCTTCATATCTGCTGTTCAGAATTTGAAAAAAAATTTGATTTTTTAAAATGTTTATTCATGTTTTACATATCTAAGATATATATGCTCTAACACTGATATTGAACACCCTTTTATATATATATATATATATATATATATATATATATATATATATATATATATATATATATATATATATATATATATATATATATATATATATATATATCTGTGTGAGTCTCCATAGTGTAGTGGTTAACATGGTGGGCAGTGACATAGTAAGAGGGTTCAAACTCTAGTTGTACTACAACATTTACTTTCGGATTAATACCTTTGGGAAAGGTATGAACCGCCTCACCCTCCTAGCTACAGATTAAATAGCACCACTGGTGTTCTTCTAAAAGAATGACTTTGGCATTTAATAACCTGCAATTAAACAAAGAAACCAAACAAAACCACGCTAATATTCATAAATTTTTTAACAATTGAACAGCTTGTAATTACATGGCTTTGAAAGTTAAAAACAGGAATGTAAAGCAAGAAGAACCAGATTTTATTGCAATCAACATATCAAACCATTTAATTTTATGGTCCTGGCCAATAAATTTATAAAAAAAAGAATGTGCTTTTAAACAGTACTTTCTGTTATGTTAATGAAGGCAATAGAATGTAATGGTCATAAGTATTTGAACAAGCAGTAAGTCTGTTTTTGAAGGTTAAAATATAACCCACATGATATAGTTAAACATATATTGAGCCAAGATATGTTGGATCAGTCTTATTTTTTTAATTTTTTGTGGGGGAAGCATTCTTTTCACTTATAGGTACATTATTCTATATTTTAAAAAAATGTCTTGTTAATTGAAATAAATGTGTCAGGGTTTAAAAGGATCTGAAACTAAGTAAGCAGGAAAAACAAAAATTGGATAAATTCAAAATAAAAATGGAGTTTAGAATTAAACTTACACTTACATCTCATAGTAGATCTCGTTATGTTGTGATGCCTTTTGATCATAGAAGCCTCAAGAATCAAATGGAATTCTCAACTTCTTAATCCTACTCACTGCTGTTCTTGCTGGCACAATATATGACAAATATGGTAGATGAGCCTGTTATGCTGTAACAATTTTTGCCTAGTCAATAAATGTTATCCTGGTAGAATGTTACACCATTTCTATTAACTAATTCTACACATTTCATTGGTTACTGCCTCCAGTTGGTCTAATTGAAAGTAGTACTTGTTTGAATCCATAGAAAGAGCTCATATTAGAGATTATTCTTTTCCAATTCTACCACATATATAGCATCATGTTTTTTGGTTGGATCTAGGTTTTCATATGTTTAGTGATAGTTGGTTTTACTTGCCCAACCATCTTTGTATTTCATGGGATGTAACCCTGAAGACCTGCCAGAGGCGATGAATGATAGGGAGACGTGGAGAGAGAGGGTCAGGGATATCCGTGCTAACCGCACGACATGATGATGATGATGATAAAGTATTAATTTTTCATTGTCAGTTACCATTTCTTTCAAAAATTGCACACAAAAATGCAATCTAATAAATGTTTTATTTCACTTAAGTGAAAACCATACCTCAAAGCAACTAACATAATCAAGCAGATGCAAATGATTTGATCCTTGATTTAGATATTTTTGACATACTGACACTCTCCCATATTGTATAATGTTGATTATTCTTAAATAATATCTTGATTTGATTGGTATTAACCTAAATGGGGTCTACCTGGCTGTGAACCAGCATTTGTCAAGAAACATTGTATTTCAAGATCAATACCCTAATGCACAGGAGTAAACTGAAATTTCACTGCAGAATTTTGGTCTGTGTTGCCCCTTAGTACTGGAGGCTGATAATCCATTTGAAGATAAAAAATGAATGTATAAATGACATTTTAATGAATTCGAAAATTAATGAAAATCTTTGAAAGATCCTAACATTCAATTTCCTGCAAGTTTTTTTTTTTTTTTTATGCAAAAAAAAAAAAAAAAAAATGATTCTTCAGTTATCATGATAATTCAGTGATAGATTCAAGAAAATATTTTAGAATAAAAACTACAAAACTGTCCAAAGGAATATTCTGATCATAGAAATAGGTTAATTTGTTTTAATAGCATGTCAACCCATCAAGGGTTATTTTATGAATGTACAATGAATTGCATTCATTATACATTCCTATTTTTTATGTAGATGTTTAAGAGTTTTTGCTCAAAGTTATGTGATATCAAGTATTCCTATATGATACAAATAATTTACACACAGTTATATAGTTTCAAGTATTCTTATCTAATACTAATAATTATATGGTTTCAAGTAATCATTTCTTTTGAATAATAATCATTTATTTGCCCACAAGTAACTTATATCAATAATCCTTAGTAAACAATTATAGCTCCATCTAACTATTCTTAATACAAATATTTTAGTTATAGGACATCAACTATTCCTATCCAATACCATTAATTTTCAAACATCTATTTGACCCTAATAGGTACTACCACTCTGGGTCAGAGTAGACCTGGGAGTAATAACTATAAAAAGATACTCTACACTCCCCAGAGCTCTGAAACTGGAGCCACACTATCAGATGCAGTTAAGTATCATCTATTTTTTTGCTTATGCTTCTGTAGGGGATATGGTCAGGTAACTCTAAGCCGCACTGAGAGGGTGCTATAAAAATAGAATATTATATCAAACTTGTTTGATAAGCTATTCACTCATCTCTGTATTAGAAATGGAATTTTCTGTTAAAGATATTTTTTTATATTGAAGTTAAAAATTGAAGATCCTGAATGCTAAATGTTTTACTATCATCAGAAATGAATATTGTGTTTAAGGAACTTTTAAATCAGAATTGGTTCTGTAGACAAATAAACATTTAAAGATATTTTTAAATAGATGTAAAATTTCGTTTCATTTATTATATTTTTTATTTGTAGCAAGGGGGTAAAGCAGAGAATTACTTGATATTGTTACTTAATTCCATCTTTAGTTTAATATTCAGAAAGTATTGAATGAATATAAAAGAAAATTCAGAGCAACATAAAGTTAAGGATATTTTAAAAGTACATGGTAACAATTGCAAGATTACTTAAATATTAGCCATTTTTTGATGATACACATGTAAACAAACTCGTTAATAATTAAATGACAAGTTGGTAACAAAGTGATAGGTTGGGTTTTATGCCATACCCTTGTAGGTTATTTAATGCCAAATCTTATACATGTATTAAATATGGAAGTAAATAATGGAGTAAAATCTGACAATATAGAGAGAAAAATTAATAACAAGGTAATCCAAGCAGAAGGAGAGATTTACAGAGAAACAAAGTCAATGCTATAGTGTTTTGGTTCTAATGAACCATCATCAGGACTGAGAGGGATGATATTAGTGATGTTAATTTAAAAAGCAAACATTCTTTTACTGACTAAACAGCCAACTTTTCCTGATATATAGGTTTTCCCTAGGATTTTTGTATAATTTTTTAAACATCCATCATTGATTTAACATCACTAATATCATCCCTCACAGTCCAGATGATGGTTCAATAGAACCAAAACGCTATAGTGTTGACCTTGTTTCTCAGTAAATCTCTCCTGCTTGGATTACCTTGTAATCAATTTTTTTTCCTTTATACATTAAATATATGATTTGTAAATGAATACTTTGTCAGTAATATTTCTAAACAAGCTAGAGCTCATTTCTTTGCACACAGTTAAATGGTTTTAAGAATTGCTATCTAACATTAATCGTTTGCACACATTTAAATGGTTTCAAGTATTCCTATCTAACATAATTCTTTTTAGGATTAATCATTTGTTTATACATAACTGAATGGTTTCAAGCATTGTTATCTAAGACTAATAATTTTATTCATAAATAGTTTTATTTGCACACAATTAAATAGTTTCAAGTATTATGATCCAACAGTAATAATTCTATTATTTGCACACAGCTAAATGGTTTCAAATATTTTAATTTAATACTAACAATTTAATTTAACATTAATCATTTGTTTGCACACAGTTAAGTGGTTAAACAGTTCCATTTGAAACATAGATGGGACCTTAACAGGTACTGCCACTCCAGGTCAGAGTGGACCTGGGAGTAATAACAATGAAGGAATATTCCACATTCCCTAAAGCTCCAAGACACAAGCCTCATCATCAGATACAATTTAGTGTCATATCCAGGACACTTGTTGGTGAGTCTTACCTGGCTGCAGAGATGCAGTTGGCATATTCTACAGTCCCAGCTGACTAGGCATTATAGAAAGCGAATATATAACTTGAAGAAATCAAATTGTTTGCACCTAAATTGTCATTTATTTTAGCATTTGGAATTTTTTAAGTCAGAGCAGATATTTATGGTTTGGATCAATTAGTGGTTTAAAATTCAGATGTTTATTGCTTTCTTGGTACTTTTAAAAAGAAATGGTCATAAGATGAATGTGCTGAGGTCAATGGAATATGTTGTCATAACAGTGACTGGGTAGTTTTACATTAATCAAAAACTATTTTGACAGCAATTTTGGTTATACATAGAATGATGCTTTCAAAAATATCTCCACTTTTCTCAATGGTATGTTACACCTTAATTATAACAACTTCAATTCCTTTCATTTTTGAAAGTAAAAATTTTTTAGTGAACACTTTTTAAAAAATCAAATTAGTTTTTGTTTAAAGCAAAACAACACATACATCACCAAGTTCCTTTTCTTGGGACTATTTCTTTTTAAAAGTACCACTTTCCTTGGTTAGACACAAACCATAAAGAATTAAGAAAGAAAGAACTTTTCTTGAAAAAAAAAAAAAAGTTGTAGACTGAAGTATCAACTTTTTTTTAGTTTTCCATATTGGAAATCAGTTCCTCTTTGATTTATGTTCCTTTAGAATATGGTGATAAAAGCAGAACGCATCAGCTTTTCTTCTCTCATTTGATACTTGCTACAAGTTGTTGGAAAGTCATTTGATTATTTGAAATTTGGCTTTTTAAAGAAAAAAATCTTAATTTTCTCATATTTTCTAAAAGGTAATTTTTTCAAAATGAAGATGGAAAAAAAAAAAAAGGAAAAAATTTACATCGGCTCACAATTGGGTTCTGGTAAAAGACGAAAGATAAAGTAAAATCTAAATTATTCGGTTTCTTCTGAATTTGAAACCAAGCAATGATCTTTATTTCAAACATTTGTGTTTAGTAAATGTAGAAAAACGAACTTACTACCAGTTAAGTTACGTCAGCAGTTGTAAATGGTTTAAATTTTTTTGGTTTAGTGGAGTAAACAACATTAGATTCTAAGTTGTTTTTTTTTAATTTTGATTATTTTAAAAAATCTAAAAATGTAATTTTAGACAAACATATCCCTTTCTTCATGTTGTTTTGTCTTCTTAAAGAAGTTAAAAGAAACTGATAGACATTTGCTTATCAAATAGCACAAAATATTTTGAATCAACCGAGCTGAATTAAGCGCGACTAAAAAAAAAAAAATGAAAGAAAAGATCAATTAAAAAGAATGAAAAAGAAAATATTGTCAAAAATGAGTCAATCTCCAAAGCTTTGAAAGTTAGTAGTATTCAAAACCATGACCTTTTTGTATGTGTTCAGAATGGCCGGATGAAGAAATTGATGTGTTGAAAATTGTTCAGAATTCGTCATCACCGCATATGTTTCCTCAAAGGGCAATTCTGGATAAGTACCACCCACAACTTTTTATTTCCTTTTTTTTTTTTTTTTTGCTTACACGCTACTTCAACAAAGAGAGCCAAGGTTGGTTAGTTATTTTTTTTAGGTTATTTAATACCAAATCTTGTTTATACATATATATCTTTTAACGTATTTTTAAGTGAATAGTTTGTTGGTACTTTATTTTTAAACAAGTTAGATCTAATTTATTTGCAAACAATTAAATGCTTTCAAGTATCGCGATCTAACAGAAATAATTCTACTTAATCTCTAGTAAAAAAATTGGAGAAGTCCTACTGGAAACGTATGTTCTATGGTAATGTGAATAAATAGATAAAATTAAAAAAAAATATAATTAATAATTAAAGGTAACAACAATTAGAATGAAAAGGTGTACTCACAAAGTTCATGTCTATTTCTTGAAGAAGACGATTTATTTTGGGTTATAATCGCACATATTGGAGGCTAAAAAGGAAGATTACTTTCCTTTTTTTGTAATTTTCCTAAATGTCAAATGATGGGGTTGATATTAAAAAGATCTCATGTCCAAATCAATCTAGGGGTGTGGTCGTTGTTCACATTCACAAAAAAAAATCTTTTTTTTGTTTTTGTTTTTTTACTCGTTTTTTTTTTTTGTTTTTAGAAACTAAATCGGAAAAAATTGAAAGTCAAAACTTTTTTATTACTTTCAAACAGCTGTATCGTTATTTAAATAAAAGTTTTTTTTATTTCATATTTTCTTAAATCAACAAATCATTTGAGGTAAATGTCCTTAAAAAATTAAATAAAAATTGTCTTTTTCCACACTCTTCAAATTGTTCTATAAAGAAATTATACTTAGCAGAAGGAATTTATATATATCGACTTTTTACATGATATCTTGGATTTTGTAAGAATGCCTGTAGTAAAGACTAAGAGAATCATAGAAATAAGATTTTGAAGATTGGGCACCACTGCTGGGTCCGAAATATATCAACTAAAAACTACATACACTGTGTTAAATCAACCAAATAAGCCACGTGACCCAGGTTGTCATAGTGATACAGTAAACAAGTCACTTTTTCCCGTTTTATGCCAACATGGAAGGAATCGTGTGCATTTACATAAAATCATTCCTAATGAGTGTTTTCTTCATTAACAATAAACTTAACGGTTATACATCTTTTTTTATCTCGTCTAATATTGCATAAATCAACAATTGTAAAAAAAGGCGTGAGAAAAATAGCAGGTTTAGTAGTTTCGTTTAAACCAATAATAAATTAGAATTCTACTTGGTCAAGTTAAGCTTAGTCTGAAACAAGGATGTGACAGTGAGCACCCATTGAGGAGTGAACTAGATCACGCTTCCGTAGGCGACTTACTACTTAGATGTGATCATATTAAAAAAAAAAAAAACATTACCTAGCTTTTAATGCCAGAACTTCGATCATTCATGGGCGGGGATTTAAAGACTCACTTAAGGAGGTAGGCCCAAACCGTGTTTCTGGAGATCTGCTAAAAAGTGAAGATAGGAACCAACAATTTTTTAAAATCTCGACCTATTTGTACACCAGAGGGTTACGACTTTATCGTACCCCACCCGCAATAACGTAAAGCCTAGTGTTCGCCAATGGTCCAGGAGACCTGGGTTCAATCCCAGGTCGAGTCATACAAAAGACTTTGAAAATGTTACTTGATACCGCCTTGCTTAACACTCAGCAATATAAGGTACATATCAAGGGTAAAGTGGAGCAATCCAGAGAAAGGAGTAGCACCCTCCCCTTCACCTCGGTGTAGTAGCTATTGAACAGGGAGGCTTCTGGTCGCCCCGACTATGGTCGCCAACTTAACTTTACTATTATTCTCATGGGCAGATTAAAATTGAGTTTGAATCCATGAACTTCGCAGGAGATAATAATTGAATTATTCACTTACCTTATATCAGGTATATACATCTGACAAACAAAAGTAATACTAAGAAAAACTTTATTGAATATCTAATATTTTTCGTAAAAAAGAAAAAGAGATAGAAAAAAATTTCATGACTCCTTTTCTTAGTGCTACTTTTTGCCGCATGATTTCGCATATGTTTCGATTTTTGAGAAAATCGAATGGACATTGTTTTATTTATTCATAGTGAAAGGAGTTACATGGGGGGGGGGTTAGAATGTGCTTAGAAATACTGGATCGATTCTTATTCGACGAAGACCTTTTTTAGTCTTAATCTAGTTTCGAACATTAAATTTTGGCTGCCTTTCCTGAAGTGTACGCCGCATCCAATAATCTCTCCTTCACAGTTTAATGCTCTGTCAGCTTTGACTGCATTCCTTGCAGAGAAGTAGAATTCTTCACGAAAATAGTGTTCTGAGTATGTCACTATACTGCATCTGATGGTGAAGCCCCAGTTCTGGATCGTGTGGAGTACTTTTTCATTGCCTTTACTCCTAGGTCCACTCTGACCCGAAGTGATAAAACCTGTCAGATTCCCAACTACGAGTCAAATAGATCGGTTTAAAAATGATTCGTATTCAATTGAACAACGAACAATA
The DNA here is from genome assembly GCA_963585895.1 of Sepioteuthis lessoniana. NCBI lineage: Eukaryota > Metazoa > Mollusca > Cephalopoda > Myopsida > Loliginidae > Sepioteuthis > Sepioteuthis lessoniana. The sequence goes on from CAUZXS010000137.1 coordinate 48,360, forward strand.
AAAAAAAAAGACTTTTACGAAATGACTACACAAAAATGTAAATATGAACGTAGAATTAATGCGAATCCTTCTAACAGGTTGACATGCCGTTAAATCAATCATTCACTGTTTAAGCGACAAGTAACAATCCCTGTGCTAAATCAATCTTCTTGGATACCTGGTGTAATGCAAGCCAACCATTTATAGTGAGTTCGAGTTTCACTGGGTGTCCCATACATCTGGCCTTGTGCCACAACAATGCTACGCTTAGTAAATAACTAAATGAATCTTCTTTGTTGGCAGTTTGTCTCACGAATGTATGGATAATTTTAGAAATTAAAGAATAAAAGATTACAACCCGAATAAATGTGGTGGATGTACAACTGAAACAGACAAAAGGGCCCACCGCCCGAAAGTAGTCATCAAAACAGTAAAAGAGATACTGATCCGAATAATTCATCCAAATTTCAGTACTTATTAGTATAAACGTAGGAAGTCACACACATTTTAAGTTAACAGATACAGACGAAAAAAGTTTACATAATGCAGTGAAGTTTGATGTGTAGATTTCTTAAATTCTTCTTCGTATTCCTGAACTCTACCATACACCAATTCTTGACTTATGGTCAAGTCACGCTGAAAGAACCGGTTCTCGTTAGATCACTGAAGGTAAGCAACCACTTTAGTAATGTGTGCGTCACATCTAAGCAAAGCTTAGTAATTCACGACATACAACTATTCTTTAAAATTACCAAAATTTCAAAATCTTTACAATTTAATTATACCTTCCATCAGGTGTAGAGTTGAAATATTGTTTGCTTATGTGGACCCGAGCAAAAATGGTTATAAAATGCGGGATTAATTTACAAAGTGTGTATAATATAAAATTGAACTCTGATTTTGTGTTCGTCAAAAATCAAAAAAGATTCTCCAGTTTAGCAGAACCTGAAAACTAAACCCCACCAGGAAAGAACTTACGTTTTTAATTAAAATTTATCAATAATATAATAGATATATAAATAAATTTAAAAAAAAAAATCAAAAGTGGAAATCCCCAAAAGCTATAATTAATTTCATGACACTTTATTCGTGTAGAGAAGGTATTATTATTATATATGTGCACCCAACCAAGTTTCCCGGGAAATTTATTCTTTAAATTTCTATTTGAACTAATTAGACTCTAAATCTCACCACAATGTTTTCACTTTTCGAATAAATAAATAGAACATTTTATAAGTGGGGTGGGGTTCACTTACACATTTTAATTCAATGTAGAATGATCACCTATTTCCAGAATAAGTATTAAAAAATAATTGGACATATCTAGTTATTTGTCTTTTCCAACGCTAACCGTTTCGAAAACGGGAGATCATTTTACACTGAGTTAAAATATGAAAGTGAACCCCCATTAAAATTTAAAATTGTTTTGTTTGTTTTTTCAGTTTAAAATAAAAATCCAACTTTGAGGGTCAAATCTCAAAAAAAAAAAAAATTTTCTCAAGTGAATTTGAAAGGATGCACGTGTAGAATTTTGCCTAAGAGAGATTTGATTACTAAAAAAGAATTACTTCACCCACGAGTAACCTGCTTTAGAGGTCGAAATAGTTGCAGATTTTTCACTGGAAGGTGTTCGAGTTGGGGTAAAAAGCCAAGATTTCGAATGACCATCTACATTTTTTGAATATTTGGACAATCCACACTCTTTTATAATTTAACTTTTTTTTTTTTTTAAAGAAATCCATTTTATTTATTCATTGGTTGTGTACCAGATTGAATTTTATTAAATTACAGAGGTTTAAAGTTCCAAACCTTTATAACACCTTTGGCAAAACAAGTTTGATTTTATTAAAAAACGGGTGGTGGGGGCAGAAAAGGCCGGTCGGTGTATGAATTATTTCCCCAAACCAAAACAAAAACACAGAATTGCAGATATGCAGAAAAAATAGCGAGATAAATAAAATAAAATAAATGAAAGTTATCTATTGCTATAGAAAAAAAAACTGTATTATATTTTGAAACAAAAAAAAAAAAAATACCTTTCGCCGCGTGAGGGGTCTGGATGAAAAAGGTGTGCAAATTAAAAAGTAATTATTTGCCGAGTGAGTAAATTAGAATGTTACTCAATACAAATTATAATTACACATTATATAAATTTTTAACGGAGGAAAAATAGCTGTAAAAAAAATATCTGTAAGGTATAAAAATATATTACTACTATTTCTACATAACATTAACATAATGTTGTGTTGTAGGTGAGTGGTTTAATTCAATATACTTTTGAATGTTAGAAATTTACGTCTTTATCCAAATATTACTTAAAACAGTCTTTTGCTATTCATTGTACACTAACAATATTTTTTCAAACAAACATTTTATTTCATTTTATTTATTTAACAAGTCATTCATTTTTAAAAGCGTCAAATGTCAAATTTTTATTACCTGGTGCAAAACATTCACAAAACAACTTTCATTCTTTCTAAGAATAATCCATAATTCCGAAAGGCCAGATATCACTGTCGAAAAAGGTGTTTTTTGTTGTTGCTTTTTAAATAGACATATTTTTGTTTTTTTTCTTCTTTGTAAGGAGGAAGATAAATGAAAACATTGCCGGAAAGTCCGACCAGCGAGGCGCTTAAAGCACCATCTAATCAGCAGAAGACGCCATAAACACTCACTCCGCACCAAATATTAAAAAGAAATGCTGTAAATCATATATTCAGTGATATTAAGAATACAAAATAATAATTTAAATATAAAAAACGATGTTTGATTAAATTATATTTGATTTCTAACTTGAATTTATAATGAATCAAATATTTTTAATAAAATCATATGGTACTGCGGAATGGCAATACCGAAATCGTGTACCTTGAGATTGTGTCTATTTTGTTTCAGTTTTTTTTTTTTGTTTGTTTTTTTCATCCCTTTTAATCATTTTAGTATTCTCAATCAATATCAAATATTTCTATTCAATTCAAATAATTTATACACAGTTGTATGGTTTTCAGTAACTATTCCTATTGAATCTTTTGTTTTCACACTGTTATATTATATACAAATATCCCTATTTAACATCAATAATTTGCGAACAGTTATAGGGTTTAAAGTTGTTGTTGTTAATAATAATAATAAGAAGAAGAAGAAGACAACTTGCAAAATTGTGGATTTTGCTGTCCCAGCTGACCGTAGAGTAAAATTGAAAGAAAGTGAAAAGAAGGATAAATACCTCGACCTTGTGAGGGAATTGTAAAAACTGTGGAACATGAAAGTTACGTTTATACCAATTGTAATTGGTGTTCTTGGTACAATCACCAAAGGATTAATAAAGGGACTGGAGGACTTGGAAATAAGAGGAAGACTGGAGACCATCCAAACTACTACATTATTGAAACTGCCCAGAATACTGAGAAGAGGCCTTTGAGACTTGAGGAGACTTGCTGCCACTCAGACTCTAGTGAAAGACCATCAGCTAATACTGATGTGAAAAATTCTCATAGAGCAAAAATTGATTATACACAACAGAATAGCAAGTGTAGATTATGCAGAGAAAGAGATGAAACAATTAATCACATAGTAAGTGAATGCAGCAAATTAGCACAGAAGGAGTACAAGATGAGGCACAACTGGATAGGAAAGATGATCTTCTGAGAATTGAACAAAAGATTGAATTTTGACCATGCTACCAAATGGTATATGCACAAACCAGAAACTGTCCTAAAGAATGAGATGAATAAAATCCTCTGGGATTTTGAGATATAAAGGATAAGAAAGAGGATTGGAACCGTTGGAAATTGGTGGAAGAATCAAGACCATTCAAGCTATAGCATTGTTGAAATCAACCAGAATACTGAGAAGAGTCCTGGAGACCTGAAGAGACTTGCTCTCACTTAAACTCCAGTGAAAGCCCACCAGCTAATGCTGGTGTGAAAAACTCACAAGGAGTATAATAGTAATAATAATAATCCCAAGTAAACAATTATAGTTTCAAGAGCCTGTTCTTTGTACAAATAATTTGCACACAGGTATATGGCATCAAGTATTCCTATCTAATAGGAAGAATTTTCAAACAGATCTAACAGGTACTACTACTGTGGGTCTGAGTGGACCTGAGAATAATGGCAAAGAATGGAGTACTCCACACTCCCTAGAATCTCCACACTATTGGATTCAGTTTAGTATCTTGCCCAGTACACAAAAAAACCTGTAAGAATAGAGAATCGTATTATACTTGTATAAAATTTAAACTTACCCCACTCCCAACCCCACCCCGCAAAAAAAGAAGATAAATAATTTTAGAAATTTTCCAGTTGATTCTTCTCCATCCAAATCTATCATTGAGTTTCGTTACCACAACTTTTGATTTAAATAAATTTCTAAAATTCAATTTTTCCCTCACAATTTTTTTACTTTCTTGAATTTCTTTCCATGGAGCAATGGTTAACAAGCTTGTATCACTGACCATTATTACTCAAGTGAATTTGATCTTTATTGAGTGTTCTGATACTTGTGGTCTTGTTCTAGTTTAATCCCCCTCTCTCTCTCTCTATATATATATATATATATATATATATATATATACACTAAATGCACAGAAGAATAACTGTATAAGTTTTTAATAGATTCCAGAAATAGGATAAATATCAATGTTTTAAAAAACAGTGTATTAATGTAAATAAGTCATTTTAAAGAGATAAACATTTTTTACTCAGTTCTAATATAAATACCAATGTATTAATATAATTCAAAATTATTCTTAATATCTCAATCTTGAGTCAGAAATGGTAAACTAACAGATACTACTACTTCTGGTCAGAGTGGACCTGAGAGTAATGGCAATGACACTGGATGAACTTTGGTGTTGTACTTAGAACACTAAGCTAAGCTATGTCGTTAATACAGTGCTTGTCAAACTATTGTGGCCTTGTGCCAGACTAAGCTAGATTTGATAATTTTCTTTTACAAATCACATTTCTCTCTATTTAATGTCTAACAAACATAAAAAACACACACATATATATATATATATATATATGTATATATATAATGGGAACCCACCATGTGAGGTGGACTATGTACGTTTCAGTGGAAAGGTAACTGAATAAATGGGCACGAAGATAAATTTTGAATTTAAGATAAGTACTAATTAATTAAATATTATTGACTTTTATCCTTCAATAACAAAAATTACTCTAATTGATAGCATTAACTACGCCAGAAAATATGTAGAAATAACTGAAGAACAATATGAAATAATTCTAGCTTATAGAAAAACAGTTCTTAAAAATAATAGATCCACGTGGGTAAAAACTGGTTCCAAAAATTTTGATGTCCCTATGGGAGGTTATGATTCTTCACAAATAACAGACCTTGTGGATCTATATATATTAGATACACTTAGTAGGATTGTTAGCCCGGACCAGATGAGTTTATATCATAATGATGGGATTATAACATAAGGGCAGATGATAGTACCATTTAAATATAAATGGCAGTTGACGTTGTGGAGTTCTGTTGCCTCTTATATTAAAAGAAAGAAAATAAAATAATGAAGGCGTTGATATTGATGGTTTTCAATTTTGTAGTTTAATAACAGCTTGAGAGGAAGTTTTTCCTTGTGCCGTGAGTTGAAGAAGGTTATAAGACAGTTATAAATAGCTGTGCGGGAATTTAGTACTTAGCCAGATGTTTCGGGGTCCATTTGGTTTAGGAGGGAGAAATAATTGACCAGGAAATGGTCTCCTAAAGGAAGTGGAGGAACAAATGTTGAAATGTGCTCTCTTGAGATGAAAAGTCCCTCTCTCTGCTGTTGGAATCATCCCTGGATAGAAAGAAAAATGTTATCTCTCGTGTAAGCTGGTCTTATCTTGCTGCCAGCAAGGAGGAAAGGGAAAGAGACTATTTATTGTATTTTTTATTAAAAAAATGGGAAAATACAAATATGGCACAAGGCCTAAAAATGGGGGGGGGAAGGCTGGTCAACACTATCCTAATCTCTAACTTAACTAGACTCATTCACTGACCAATACATATCTCCAAATTAAAAAAACACCAAAATACCTCAATTAAACATATCACTATCATACTGCATTCACCAAAAACAACAATCACCAAAACAACACTACTGCTCCATGGACTTCTAAACTTAATCCCATATTTACAAAGTGAGGGGGAGGGGAGCGATTGAAAAAAACTAAACGAACACTATATACATTTATTAAAAAACTCCCCTAAAAACGAAAGATGAAGAAAACATATATACATTATGATGGTTAGTATGGGGTCCCCCCCACGTACTAAAAGATGGCAGAAAGAGGAGTTAACCAGTCGAAATATAAGTAAACAATAAGTATGAATTAACATAAGCCCTCCATCGCACTCCTGGGGAACTCCAATTCCTGTCATCTAACAGAGGGGAAGGGAAGGGGGAGTAAAACAAAAGAAGGGGACAAAAAAAAAGGGGGGCCCAATGACCTTGCATACTTCTTGCTAAGTTAACTAAATTAGGAACAAACTAAATCAAAATGGCCTAAAAAATTCTAACTTACCTGGGCTGGGTGGTCACGTCCTTCCGTTAACGCAAAATTCTTAGGTCCCTGGGATGTCCAAGGTGAAAATAAGGTTGGCTCCTACCACGCGACACAAGCGCGCAATAGTCACCCACCTTTCGCCAAACTCCAGTGAAGAGAGTCTCTTTCTCTCAGACCGGATTTTGACTTTAATTTGGTGTTTAAAAAATGCCACCAGGGTCTGAGAAGAAAAAGACTCATCCTCAAAGAGTTCCTTCTTTCTAGTCGTCCAAATCACGACACGCATAACGCCGAGTAAGCAGAGAAACACATAATGTTCCTGTCTGTTCAACTTCGGCACCACATTGCTGCACACAGAACTGGCTTCCAAGACAAAAAACTTTCCATTGAGGATGCGGACCATGTAGCCTTCAAGAAGCTTGCACAGCGGCCGTACGACCGGGCAATGAAAGAAGGTGTGACTAATAGTCTCCTCCAAATCACCGCACCGGCCGCACTCAGGCGAAATGACCTGTTGCGCTGCAAACAATTTCTTGCCGACCCAGAGGGCATTCCGAATGACCAGCCAGGTGAGGGAAGCCTCGTCATTATTGAGGCACCTCATCCTGGGGGCCCAAGGCCACAGTAAGCGACCCTCCGCCTCCGTCACACCGAGCTCGCCAATCAAACCATCGCTAGCGGCCCCCCTCACTAAACATCGATATAATGCCCTACTCGACAACGGCCGGCTGTCAGAGAGACCTGTCTGCAGCCGAGAGAGAACTTTCAAAGCATGCCGGCACTCGCGATAGAAGGGGCATTCGCATCTGGGCAACCGATGGGCCTCCCCATCTGCAAAATGCACACTTCTTAGCGACGGGAAAGATTGTCTAGCGTCTTCTTTCCAGACGCTTCCCGTCGCTGTGTCCCGTGAACACATCCGGTCTAGGAAAGTAAGACGCAAAGTATGGCGCCGTACCTCGACGTTAGGTACTCCTAGACCGCCTTCAGAAGGGTGAAGGTAACAGATCTCCCGTCGCACCAAAGGATGTCTCTTAGCCCAGAGAAACTGGAAGAGAATCCTTTCCAGCTTGAATAGGATGGTGGCCGGGATAGGAAGCACTGAAAGTCGGTATACGGCTAGGGAGTAGATGTGCGAACTGCACACCTCTGCCCGACCCTTGAGGGAAAGCCTTCTACGCAGCCACAACTCAGTTGCGGCTACGACCTTATCCAGTACTTCCGACCAATTTTTCTCCAATTGAAGATCAGGCCCAAACCAGACGCCGAGTATCTTGCACGGACCGTCTTTCCAAGTGAAGGGGCCGGGAAGAGCACAGCCTTTCCACGAGCCCAACCGCAAGCCGACAGACTTTTCGCGGTTTATCTTGGCCCCTGTTACAGCTTCGTACCTTCCGATTTCTTTGCTCGCCTCCTCCACCTCGGCACTGCTCGTTACAAGCACGCTGACGTCGTCAGCGTATGCAGTGTACCTGGCAACCTCACTGGCGCCAGGTAACGTGAGGCCGCGTAGGACCGGGTTCGCCTTTATCCTGCGTAGAAAAGGTTCTAACGCCAGGATGTACAACATGGGCGATAACGGGCAACCCTGACGAATCGATCGAGTCAGAGTGAAGGGCTCCGACCTTACCCCATTCACCTCCACCATGACTCCGGGGGACGCATAAATGAGACGTATCCAGGTGCGAAAATCAACCCCGAAGCCAGCCGAAGACAAGACAGCCTCCAGAAAAGCATGGTCAACCCTATCGAAGGCCTTGGACTGATCTAAATTGATCAGCGCGGCATTTCCGTCGACTTTTTCTACGATCGTGCGGACCAGATGAAGACTGTCCTGGATAGTCCTACCCTTCACACCACAAGTCTGCTCGGGGCAAATCAGACTAAGCAGGACAGTCTGCAAGCAGTTTGCCAAGATCTTCGCCAAAATCTTTAAGTCCGTATTTAACATCGTTAAAGGGCGAAAGTTGCTAATCCCATCCCCACCATGTTTGTTCTTACGTAGCAACTTCACTATACCCCTGGTGAAGCGTCTGGGTATAGTACCCTGCCTCATCCAGTTGTTATAGATGGTTGCCAGCAAGGGGACAAACATGTGCGACAACCTCAAGTACACTTCGTAGGGCAAACCATCAATTCCGGGGGACTTATCCAGCCCGACCGACTTCAGTGCAACCCGAATCTCCTCCTTCTTTATGAGCCCCTCACACCCAGCCGCTTCAGTCGCCGAAAGGCGAGGGAAGTCGGCAAGATAGGCGTCGAACTGAGCAGAACTCAGTCCGGGCTCCCTGGTGAAAAGCTTTACATTAATTTACGAAGCTGTTTGCTTCGATGTGGCACAAGGCCGAATGAATGGGGCACCCAATGAGACAGAGGAAAGGGAAAGAGAGGGCGAGCATGATTAGCGCTGCCTTTTATGGTGTCTGGGGACATGTGCCCGGGCAGAATAGCATCGGTCATTCTCATTGGATGAAATGTATAATTTCAAAACTCCAACGGCAAAAACAATTCCTGCATTAAATAAAATATTTAATAGGAAAGCATTAAAAATTAGTTACTCCTTCACGAAAAATATCTTTGAAATAATCAATAATCCTAATAAAGAGATAATTAGGAAATTTCATGATCGAACGAATAATAATAGTAATAATGATAATAATAACAATAATAATAATACTAGTAGACAAAACGAATGTAATTGTAAAACCCGAAAAAAAACTGTTCTATGAATGGGTTATGCAATTTAGAAAATGTAGTGTACCAAGGAATCATTTACCCTAAAGAAAGCGTTAAGGGTACAAAGATTTATATAGGTATCTCTTCGATGAAATGGGAGCTAAGGATCAATAATCATAATCATTCTTTCTCCCATGAACATTTGAAGAACCAAACGGTCATATCCAAGCAATTTTGGAGTTTGAAAAATTAAGGTTTAACCCCTGAGATTCAATGGAGCATATTGAAAAAGTCGAATACTCCAAAATACTTTGATTGTAGATGTAACCTGTGCCTAGAAGAAAAAATAAAAATTATGCTATACCCAGACCCAGAAAAATTTTTAAATCAGAGATGTGATTTAATAGCTAGATGTAGACATAGGAATAAATTTAAACTATAGACAAATATCGTAGATAAAGTTTAATAAATTGATAAAGACTTCATCAGATCCAATAAGAAAATAAAAGGAATTACAACCAGATAGGAGGGATAGTCAAAGGAAGGAAGGAGAGAGAGAGAAAAGAATCCATTTCAGCTATGTATAGCCTTTAGGATAGTTCCGGTCCTTTTTCGTTTCAGATTATAGCAACTACAAAACCAATAAAATTAACAATTTACTAATTCCAGTAATACATATCTGTTGCGGAGCCGATAAGCGCGTCAACTCCGCAAATAATTTAAGTTTAATGCGTGCGAGTGTAGTGTCAGCCAGGGACAATGAAGGAAGACAGAAGACGAGATAACAGATACAACAAAAGTGAAGATTTTATTGCCGGAATTACAAACGTGTATGTAAAGGTCCGTGGCGGTTGTATGTGGTCTTCAGCTAGGATGGGTTACGTCGTTAGCTGGTATGGTCGAGTTGTAGTTGTAGTTGTGCGCAGTAGGACGTTCGACGAGGGTAGCTGGCGTAGGTCGAGTCGTGGAGATACAGCTAGATGTTTGATGCTGGTAAGCTGAGATCGGTCAAGGCGTGGGATGCAGTTGGACAGTCGTCGCGGGCAGCTGAGGTCGGTCGAGTCGTTGCGGAAAGCCGAAGTCGGTCGCTGGTAAATCGATGTCCCGGTTTTGACATTTCATTGGTATGGTCGAGTCGTGGTTGCTAGCTCGTAAAAGCGAGTCGTTACGCGAGCTAGTTGTCGCAATGCTAGGATAGTCCGTAACAGTGAGTCGTTACGTGAACTAGATACTGCGTTGCTGGGGCAGTCCGTAACAGCGAGTCGTTACGTGGACAGCATTGCAGGAGCGTCGTGGTCGGTAGATCGATATCCCGGTTTTGACGGTACGTTGGGTTAACCGGGGTTGTGTCGATCAGGTTGCTAGCCCGTAACAGCGAGTCGTTACGTGGGCCAGATGCTGCAATGCCAGTGTAGTCCGTAACTGCGAGTCGTTACGTGGACTAGATGCTGCGTTGCTGGGGCAGTCCGTAACAGCGAGTCGTTACGTGGACTGCATCGCCAAAGCTGTGCAGACGTATCGAGACGATAGCTAAGGTTTGCGCGCCAAAGTTCTGCACTGTCGAGCGAACAGGCCAGGAGGCCGAGGCTATGATTGGCGTTATCTTAGCGCTGCGCGGATGGTGGAGCGGTAGCTAAAGGCCAACCCCTTCCTTTAGCGCTGCGCAGCCAAACGGACGAGCGGAACCGAGCGATGGTTAAGACCGGCTGGTCTTAGTGAGTCCTCTTCGCGTTTGGCTCCAGGCCGTCAATTTCGATTGGTCATTAATGACCGCCAGAGATGCACCGACCCGCAGAAGGTGACCTCTCATAGCCCTTAAAAAGGACCGTAAAAAAGGTTGTTGAATCTACCACTAGAAGTGGCGGTGAGGTGGGTGCAACCACGATAACGTAGGACCCGAGCCTCGTGGCCCCTGAGAGCGTCCGCGTAGACCTATGAATTTTCGCTGCCTGAAGCCTTTTTATATGGAAGAAAGGGAACTCCCCTTCTGTCGCGCCACGTGGATAAAACGTTCTTCTACAAAAAATGGACGCAGAAAATAAGTATTTCTTTAGCCCGGTATAGGCTAGCGAAAAGTATTACTTCCATTTTTATAGAATTATTTCTGGCAGAAGTGTTTTGCAAATGTTGATAAATATTAATTTTCCCCTTCTTAGCTGTAACGGCCGGTTAGAGTCGAAAAAGGGCTTCATCATTTCCAGCCGTACCCGGATGTTATTTCTCTAGGGCGAAGGTGTAATCTATGTTTACGTTCGTAGGCCGGTCGCGGCATATCCAAATTTCAACCATTTCTAACAGAATTATCAATTTTAATTTTAGTATGTCATCATTTTTTCTTAGAAAGGTACCAAAACCCATTCTTTAACCATGTTAAAATATCTATATCAATTTTATAAATTATACTTAAATATTAACTTTGACTATCTACTCAAATTTTAGACTATAGTTTAAATTTATTTCTATGTCTACATCTTGCTATTAAATCACATCTCTGATTTAATAGGTTACTGGGATCAGGATACAATATAATTTGTATCTTTTCTTCAAGACACAAATTACATCTACCATCAGAGCAACTCGGAGTATTGGACCTATAGCAAAAAAAGTTCTAATTGATAGTAATAATTAAGCAAAAAATATGTGGAAATAACAGATGAACAATACCAAATAATATTAGCGTGTAGGAAAACTATACGTAAGAATAATGAGTCTACGTAGGTAAAAACTGGCTTGGATAATTTTGATGTTCCCATGGGTGGATACGATTCTGCTCAAATAGCAGACCTTATGAGTTTATATATATAAGATACACTCAGCAGAATAGACAACTCTTATAGACCATTCCTTAAAATGGATCAATATCCTTCCTATATTAATGTAAATTCTAATCACCCAAATTCTATAATTAAGCAAGTTCCTAAAGCTCTTAATATGAGAATAAGTAGATTCTCATCAAATAAGAAAATTTTCCTTGAAAGTAGTAAAATGTATATTGAAGCCCTCAAGAATAGCGAATTCAAAGAAGAGTTTACCTAACTTGAGCCGAAAGTGCCTGATAATAATAATAATAATAATAATAATAATAATAATAATAATAATAATAATAAATTGGACATAAATAAAGAAAATACGAATTGTAATAAGGTAAATTGTTGTAAAAATAGAAAAAGAAAAATTATATGGTTCAACCCCACTTTTTGTAAACTTGTTAATATAAATGTAGGAAAATATTTTTTAAAATTGATAGATTGTTAGACAGTAACGAAGCAAGAAGTAATATAAAACAGTTTATCAACGAAATATCCACTCTTGGTATTCGATTTCAAAGTTCTTTTCTTTTCGTGGTTCGTTTCAGTCGACAGATAGTCCACCTTCAGTCGAGAAAACACTTTGTATCTGATGTTGAATATTTCCTTTTCTTTGTGGCTTGGCTCGTCTAGACAAGAGGAATTTAAATTTCATGTCAAATTTCTTCTCAAAAATGTCCTCCGAAACTTACTCCCTCAGAATAAGCTGTGGAGCACAGCCATTTTTTTCTGTGGAGAGAATACCAACTCTTTGTTTCTCCACAACTTTTAACACCTTTTCTTTGGGATGTAGTAGTTTTACAGAAAGCATCTCTAGATTTTTGACCCAGCTCAACGTTCAAGCGTTTGATGAATGTATAGGACATTACACTCCGAGAAATTATTTTGGGCGGTATGCCACTTGGTCTCGGGAAACCATTGGCCAGGAGGACCACGTGACATGTTTAAAACTACGTCCGCGCGTAAATTCAAGTCCTGCGTTTTTGAGCCACCTACAAGACGCGTATTTTCTATAAATACGTCGTCTTCAAACACCCTTGTTCTCTTTTACCAAATTTCTTCGCAGCAGCAACACACTCCCTCCAGCGTGAATAAACAGGGGAGAAAAGCAACCACATGGATGGGCCTCGCAGACATTCATATACAATGACTATGAGACGCTTTCCAGTCTCAGTGAAACTGCTCGTTTCTAATCATAAAAAAGGACATTTTAAACATGTAATTCTTTTATAGCTTAGTCGTGTTAGACACACACACACACACACACTATTATTTTGTTAGTAGAATTAGAAATATTTTAATGTACCAATGTAAGTTTTATTGTTAGTGTATAAATTTGTTTTTGTTCGTCGCCTTGTTTTAAATGTTCATTTTGTCCGCGCCGTTTTACAACTTTTATTTGTTTCATATCTTCACTCATTTGTTTCATTGACTTCCTTAATTTACTACTTTATCCATGTACCTATATTATGCCCTATTCCACCTTTTATTCTAAACTAAACACTCTATATCAAACCTCAACATTAAACTTGTGGGGAAACATACAATAGTCGGGGACCATAAATACATTCACTCACTCCCCCTACAAATGGTTAAATTGCTGTCTGGCAAAAATAGCCACAAGATGTGTTAGACTGCCTCTGGACTAAAACTGAAAATAAGAAATGAAAAGAGGGAAAGAGCCTGACCGCTCCACTCGGTTTTATACCCACAGAAAGTCAGTAACTGACCAACTTTGAAATAGGCCAATAGCATTACAAATTCCAAATATATGTATTAGCAGCATTCTCTCTCTCTTATTTTTATTTATTTAACTGTAGTTTTATTTTTATTTATTTATGTTTGTTATGCTTCCTTGGACATCTCCTTTTATTAAGTAGTATTTTTACTGATTTTCTTTCCATAATACTATGAATATAAACTATGAATTCAAATTTTAAGCATAAAAAGCACTAAGAAAAAAGTAAATATATCAATTTCTCTTTAGTTCAAAAGTAATGACTTATTAACTTTATCTGTCTATATTTCTGATTTCTTATTTGGACTATTGTCTTCATCTTGGTAGTTATAATCATAATATTTCTGCTACTGTTCCTTCCACCCTTCTTCAAGTCTCTTATTATCATAGTAAACTCAAGGTAATGTTTTTTTTTAATTTTTTGATTGTTACATTTATGGGACACAAGAAGGTTTGGTGGTTTATTTTTTGGTTTTTTATGTTGTCATTGACGTCATTGTTGGTCTATGATCATTAGTTTTGGGTTTAAGTATCTGACTCCTTTGTTATTCTTCTTTCCCCAGTTAATTTGTTAACTTCCCTGTGGAAGGCTGCAAGAGAATTTAAGGAAGGAAGGAAAGAGACAAATATACCATTCAACTCAAAACTTTATTTCAGGGTTTAATGACTATTCAGTGGGCAGGGAAATTCTTGCTAAAACTGGTAAATATAGTCACGTCTCCCAGGCAAGGTGTTAAAATATATTAAGAGTCAGTTTGGGTGGGTTTATGAAGTTGAGGTTTGTAGTATGTCCGGTATATGTTTTTAGTTGAGGCTGCTGCAAAGAAGAGATGCAACCTGACCCCAAGTCCAAGATTGGGTGAACACATGTGCAACCAACCAGCAGCCAAGTGAAAGAGACTCTTTCCAGTACTCGTGGTGACAGTTGAACTGAGAACGGATTTCTCTTTGGTGCCAGTAAGTCTGTCTTTCAGGTATGCACAAATTTCGCTTTCTGTCAGAGGCTCCTAGGAACTGCTATATTTTTTAATCTATTTTATTTTATGCTTTATTTTATTTTTATTAATCCCCACACAGTCACAATGGTTCAGCTTTTTCTTCAGGTGTCCTTTATGGAGGTGGACTGTTCTCATTTTGTTTCCCAATCCTTGGAATATTTTGTATCAGTTAATTTGCTTTCTTAGTGATTTTGTTCTTGTAATGTTGCTTCAACTTCCTGCTGAAACTGAGCCCCAGGGTTGAACTAATGACTTCCAGATAAATTCCTACAAGTAATTCTTTGTCCCATGGGACTATTTAGATACCATTTTTAAAAACTTTAAACCTAATGTCATTTTTGTTTGACTCTTCAAAAAGAGTATTCATGCTTTTTTCTTTCTTTTTTCTCTTTTTTCATATAAATCTTAACTTTACCTTTTAAAAAACAGCTATATTTTATCTCTTATGGAAAACAAAAAATGTATATAAATTTTTAACCAGAGTAATTTTATACTCTCTATAAAAATCACAATGAAAAGACCAGCAATCATGGAAAACACTGAAGGAGAAAACTTTGAGCAATTTCTGCAAAGGGAGGTGACCTCATGGGGTAATAGATAAAGTGCTGGACTGCAGGATCATAGTAAGCGAACTCGAGTCCTGCTATTGTGTTCACTTTCAGACAAATACTCTTGGGAAAGGTATGAACCCTCTAATCCTCTGAGCTAGGGGTAAAATAGCATCACTGGTGCTTGAAGGATGGCTTTAGCATTAGATAACCCACGAAGGTTGATATGCCATTAAACAAAGAAACCAAACCAAACCAATCATTTCTACAAAGGCTTGAAACAGTATTCAGTCATGCAAAAATAGGAAAATGTTGTTAAGGAACTAAAAATAGTGGTCTCCTTTTTGGGAGTAATGGGCAGAACTTCCAACAATCATGTGACCATTGGTCATATGACATTTCAAGAAGCAAGTTTTGCCCTTTTTGGTAGCAGACACCAGTCGGAAAGGACTCCTTTCTTTCGTCTACATTTTTTTGTGCAGCATGTGCATACAAATTATATTGTGTGAATCTTTTTGCTGCACCAGAAGAAATGTAAGTTTTTAACCACTGCTATCAGCACTACTAATTCTGTCAAACAGCTTTTGTACCTTTTTTATAGTTTGGGACAGTTTATTATGCTTTGTAATTATGTGTACTATATATATGTATAAAATCTATGTCATAGTCTAAATGGACTTTATTTTTCCTTACCAAAATATTCTGTGTTTGATTATCATTCAGATAGCCAAATGCATTATAGGATAAAGCTGGTGGTAGTCTCAATGAATACCACATGCTATAAATCCCTATAATGTCAATAAATTGCTACTAAAACAAACCTTGTCTGTGGCCTTCTATCTATCCTAGTCTGTTTGTATCTATCAACAAGGGTGGGTTGAAAAGTTCATAGGCTGAAAAATTCATATCATGAGGTCATATATACTATTGATGAATTTTTGGGGCCAATGGGATCCAAACGCTGCAATACCAATAGAATTACATGTACCATAAGGGGGTTATGTTAAAAAATAAACCTTATTTGGTCACATTCCATGAAAGTATCTTGGTCAGCCTATGAACTTTTCAGCTGACTCTAATATCTAAGTCTGTTTCTATCTATCTATCTATCTATCTATCTAATTCTTCACTTTTGAACTGATATCCTTGGACCCCCTCCCTTATCCTCCCAGCTATGTGTTAAATAGTATCATTGATGTTCTTCTAGAAAGATGGCTTTAATACATGCTATTAAACAAAGAAACCAATCAACCCACCATTATATATAATTCTCTTCATTTCTTTGCTTGCTTTCTTGGTACTGCAGATTCTTCAGCTAATTATTCAATCTTGATGAAACTTGGTATGTGAACTCTTTTCACTTCCAGAAGTGTTTTAAATGTTTTGCCCTTGCCACTGTAAAATGACTTGGTAGGCAGGAGAGGTCATCTGGATTGTATCTGAAGTTGTTAGAGAGGGGCAAGATTGTTTGTATTAGGAATCTGATAAGAAAATTTTAATTGCTTAATATTTTGGAACCTCCTCTTTGCCCCCTGCATTTTGAAAATCATGAAAGACAATTGTGTCCACTCTGGAGAATGAGAGCAAGGTTGAATATAGAGTGAGTAAGAGGAATAAGGAAGTTCTAAGACCCTGCTGGTACCAGGTATGAGTGATACAAATTAAAAAGGGATTGGACAATTCCCCAAATTTAGAAAAAACTGTTTTTAAAGAAAACTGGAATAATGAGAAATTGATGTGTAGGATGAAGAGATAACTGAGCCACCATACCCAATTAACATCTCATGAGTTGTCTTATCACTACTGTTGGAATTCATATTACTTTCCTTTTTAATCACCACGTTACTTCTGAACCTGAGACCTTGTGCCAGCCTCCAAATACTAAAGACTTGACTTACTACTAAACCATTTACAACTGTGTTGCAGATTCCAGTGTCACTCAACTAAGAACAATAATGGGAAGAGTTAAAACCACTGTATACAACAAATGATAGAAACAAAATAGTTATGATTCTAACCCATGTTGTCTGAAGTTTTTATGTAGGAGGATTATTTTGATGCAACCACTGGCCGTTGTCTTGTTATCACTATAGTGTACTGTAAAGAGAAATAACACAAATCAGAGGTTACGTTACTGGTGCTATGTCCAGGATCAACCTAGGGAGGCTAAATTACCACACCCTTTTTGGAGGAAAGTCTTAACGCTGTATGTGATGCAGCAGCATATTCTAAGCATAAATAAATGAAGAGTCTCAATTATATATTACTTAACAGAACATTGTCATCATGTTTGATAGATAAAAGACAATACTTATTAATTTATTTTTATATACACTTGTATTTATGAAAGACGTGCCTAAATAAACAACTTTTGATGAGTTAGATATTTTTGATTTATATGTTTGAATTTAATTTGTGATAATTTTAAAAACTTTTTTAAAAGTCTAATTTCAAAATTCTAGTTTAATATACATTCCAAAAATCATGTAAAACTCTTGTCAAATAAATTTTTTATGTGTGTGTATTATACTTATATTCAATAATTTTGATGTTTTATTAACTTAGAATAATCTATGACCAAAGATGATATTTTAAAAATTTTTGAATCCAAAAATAAATTCTTTCAGGCATGGATTTTACTACTTCAAAGCAATATTTATCTAAGTGGTTTCAACTTTCCTGAATGGCAGTTAATAGTTCTTCTTTGGTGGATAGAACCTTCTCATGGAACATTCTTTTAAATTTCCACCATAAATTTTCAATTGGATTTAGATCTAGATTGTTTGCTGACCATGTCATTAATTTTATATACCTTTTCTGAATAAAACTTTAACCTCTTTTGCTCTTTGACAAGATGCCTTATTGTCCTGAAAAATGATTTCATTATCACTAACAATTCAATTTTTTTGCAATGGAATGAAAAAATTATCCAGAATTTTAATGCCTGTGGAATGTCACTCGTCCTTCAATTATTACTTTTGTCACTTTCTGTTATTCACTCATTGTCATATCATTATACAACGAGCTGTGAAGGTATTCTACCTCTGACAAACATTACAGAATTAGCATACTTAAAAGATGTTTACTTAGCTTTTTTATTTAGCAGTAAATAAACTAATAACAAGATCCAAAACATCTTTTATTTAATAACTGAACATTTTGGCTTCATAAAATATTCCTTAAGCATACCAAATTAAATTATTTAAATCAATGATATAATTTTTTCCTAAGCCATGTAGAAGAAAAAGGAATAACCCAATATTGATGAAAATATTATGGAATTCATTGACAAAAAAAAGACTACTTAGTTGCCCTTTTTTCAAGGCATATTGCTTTGAGTTTTCTATCCTAATGTTTTGATGTTTTTCTTAGCCAACCAATGTTTTCCTTTTTAATCACCACGTTACTTTGATATTTGCACCAGATTTTAGACAGAGTTCATTGGAAACAACCAATATCTCTTGCCACACTCTAATTTAGATTGCCTTCTTGAATGAGTTTTACAATCCTTTTGATTATTTCAATTGACAATTCTTTTGTTGGAGTCATGTTTCCTTTCAATTAGGTATATCCAGTCACTTGTTAAGGTCTGTATGAACTGTCTTTTAACTGTAGACCAATAAGAATATCGAGGCTTCTGCTGGTATTTCTTTTATTTCATATTTTTTCCTAAATATTGAGATATTCCAAAATCATACCAATAATTTGAATAATTCAATCGAGTTTGTTTAAGCTATATTTTATGAAGTCGAGATGCTCAGTTCTTAAAGAAAGAACAGTTTTGCATTTTACCTGTAGTTAGTTTATTTACTGAAGACATCGACACACGGCTAACGAAAGCATGGACAGCTATCAATAGGCTCTCGATCATATGGAAATCAGACCTGACCAATAAAATGAAACGCAGTTTCTTCCAGGCAGCGGTCATATCGATACTGCTATATGGATGCACTACTTGGACTCTAACTAAACGGCTGAAGAAGAAGCTAGATGGCAATTACACAAGAATATTGCGAGCAATATTGAATAAGTCCTGGTGGCAACACCCTACAAGGCACCAACTATACGGCCACCTGCCTCCCATCACGAAAACTATACAAGTTAGATGAACCAGACACACAGGACACTGCTGGAGAAGCAAGGACGAACTCATCAGTGATGTACTCCTATGGACCCCCGCATATGGCCAAGCAAAAGCAGGATGACCAGCTCGAACATACATACAGCAGCTATGTGAGGATATGGGATGTAGCCCTGAAGACCTGCCAGAAGCGATGAATGATAGGGAGAAGTGGCGAGAGAGGGTCAGGGATATCTGTGCTAGCGGCACGAGGATGATGATGATGACTGATGAATAAAAAACTTAAGTGAACATCCTCTAAGTGTACTAATTCCATAATTTTTGCCAGAGGTTGTAGAGTGATATCTCATAACTGCTATGACAGAAGATAGAAAAATTAGTTTTCTATTTCATAATTCATGATTAAATTATTCTAGAACTTAAATATTTATAATGAGTTCACCATCTTTAGTGGGTGTGCAGCATTCACTCTAACACACAAAATTATGATGTCAATAAATGTTGTTGATAAGTAATTTGGGGAGCTTTGCAATATACATGCACTGGATATGTCCAACCCACCTTGCCTGTGTTTTCTCCAGAAGAGAAATAATATTGAGCATGCCAGCTTGAAAGAGGATCTATTTCATCAGTTGGCCGAGCAAGGCAAGAAGTGATTCAACCTTTGTGTATATCTACTGTAGATTGTCCAGGATTCACAAGGTCTCACAAAGGTCTCCCGGGCCATTGGCGAACACTCTAACCGCTGGGCCAATGTCCCGGTTAATATATATATATACTTGGGGATTATTAAAAAAAAAAGTTATGTCACCCAGAAGGAGTCAGACAAATAAGACAGTTTTTTTTACTAATTTTCAATATAGTTCTCCTTGTTGTCAATGCACTTGGTCTAACAATTCTCAAGCATTACAAATCTCATCATGGAAAAAGGTTTCCAAAGTGGTGACCATACAGGTAGGATTTGAGTTTAGGAAACAGGAAGAAGTCAGATGGAGATAAGTCTTGTGAGTAAGTGAGTGCTTACAGCAATTAGAGCAGGGTGAACAGGTGCATTATCCTAAAGCAAGAGCACACCTACCTTCAGCTTTTCTCTGTGTTTTGACTTGTTTGCTTCCTTCAGTTGTCTTTATTCTGATGCATAGCACTGTTCAATAATATTTTTTTCCTTTTCTAGGTAACCTTCAGAATAAAAAAACAGAAGTCATCACCTTGCCAACAGATGCAAGCTACTTGAACTTTTTCAGTGGTGGAAAACCAGATTGTGTCCATTGTTTACTTTGAATCTTTGATTCAGGTTCGAAATGGTGGACACAGGTTTCATCTTGAGTAACTAATCTGTCGTAGAATTTCTTAGAATTAACTTAGAAGCAAACCAGAAGCGTCGAGGAAATGTCAACCCTTTTCAGCTTATGTTCTAGTGTCAGCATTCTTGAAACTGATATGGCAGACAGTTTTATCATCCTCATCAGTTAAAACAGTGTGGACTAAACTAGAACTAATACCTATAAACTTAGCAATCTGCTGAACAGGAAGACGTCTGTTATCAAAACTATACAGTGAATAATATCAACTTCTTCATCAATGGTGAGGTTTTTGGATAACCTGACTAAGGGTCATCTACTGTGCTGTCTTTGCTCTGCTTGAATTCTGCAGCCCACTTTTTTACAGTTGCATAGGAAAGGGGTTCTTTAACAAGTATCTATATCATCTCCACATGGATTTCTTTGGGTGTAGGTTTGGTAAATGAAAAATAAAAACCCAATTGTATAATAAAGTAAAGAAGAAAAACTTAGTATAACAGAATAAAAAAACAAACAAAAACAAATTGCTAAACAAAAGGGATAAACTTATTTCCTAATATAGGCAGCTAAAAAACAAATTCCTACGATGAAACATAAAAAAAAACAAACAACAGAAAGAAAGAAAATTAATCCACACAAATGGAAGGACATATGCAAAAATTAACCATTCTAAGTCGAACTCAGAACAAGAAAAAAAAGACTGTAAATTTTCCTTCTCCTATACTGGTTGTCATACCAAGGCTAAAGAGCCAATCTACCTTACTATTTACTCATAGCTAAGAGAAGTAGAGATGGCTTTAAGCCTTTTCCAAGCACAAAATGAAATGCAAGCAATCTCATACAGGATTTTGCCTGGTTTGTTTCAAATAATGAAAACCATTATGCTGCACACACACTCTCAATTACATTAAATATGTCTGCTGTGATCTGTGGAACTCTTTGCCTGGTTTTCCGTGAAGTTTTTGAAAAAATATGAATTTGTAAAAGTTTGTGCCATGTGATTTTCAAAAAAATATTGATGATACATTATGTTAATACAAGATTTGTAATGACTGATAAAAAAAAAACCATGTTACACTCAGGAGCTGCTTAATAGCCATGTTTTTTGGATTTGGATATGATGGATCTCATATTCATCTTGAAAATTTGTCAATATTAGATAAAAAAAGAGATGGAAGAAAATGTGATATGATAATTAGAAACAATCATAACAAGATAATATTTTATTGTAATGAAGAATCCAGATGAAAAAGGTCCATCTGGGAAGAGTTGTATGAGGATCATTAAATAAGTTTCCAGACTTTTTTTGTATGGGCACTTTTATTGATAATACACACATTAAACTCTAGTCCCCTTCGAAGTAATCTCCTCCGGCTGCAATGCACTTGTTGTACCATTCAAACAACTTCTGGAAGGCCCCACGGACGTCCTCTTGTGTGAGCATGTCAATGACCTTCATCACAGCCTCTTTCATCTCCTCAATTGTCTCATGATGACAACCTCTGAGTTTAGGAAATAACCAAAAGTCACAGGGAGCAAGGTCTGGACTATAGAGAGGGTGACAAACTGTCTTGATGCCCATCTTGGTCAAATAGTCTGTGACAAGGATGGAGTTGTGGACTGGTGCATTGTCCTGGTGGAAATGCCACTGACCCAATTTGAAGAGTGGTGGCCTCTTCCCGAGGAATCTCTTCCTGAACTCCCTTAAAACCTCAACAT
Organism: Sepioteuthis lessoniana; assembly: GCA_963585895.1. Classification (NCBI taxonomy): domain Eukaryota; kingdom Metazoa; phylum Mollusca; class Cephalopoda; order Myopsida; family Loliginidae; genus Sepioteuthis; species Sepioteuthis lessoniana. The sequence goes on from CAUZXS010000137.1 coordinate 70,734, forward strand.
AGTAGCCCTAACCCTAACCCTTTAGCCAATCAATTGTGGTGTATTGACTTCCTTACTCCTCCCACACCTCTCATCATCCCTCACAGACTCACTGCCTTCCTTGAATCTCTTATGCCACTCAAAAACTGAAGCTTGATTCATGCAAGATGGTCAAAAAGCAGTCTGAAGCATTCCATACGTTTTTGTGGCATTTTTTCCAAGTTTAAAACAAAATTTTATTGAATATCGTTTTTCTAAAGTGTTCTTATGTCCAGATTGCATTTTTGAAATTCACCATCTGTGACAATCAGGCTTTAGTAGGGTGTATTCCAATTCCTGCTGTAGCTGTTGATTTGAACCTGATATCATAAAAATTGGTCAGTCATCTCATAAGATGTGTAACAATAACATACTGAATTTTCAAGAGTCTACGACAATTTTAAATGCCTGTACAAAAAAGTCTGGAAACTTATTGAATACATCATGTATGTGGGAGTAAAAAGAATTCTTGTAATATTATTCCTGTAGGTATCTGTAAAGTGTAGTTAAATATGTATAAAGTTCTTTAAAATAAGCAGTTCTCAGTTGTAGTCTAAATAAGTGTGTAATGGAAATGAATTACTTAGGTGTAAAGTAATGAAGTTGTTTTATAGCAACCAGGGTATGTGAGGCTGAAATGCGAACGTGTACAGCAGACATTTGAGTGATTGTATACAGAGCATCCATGTTCTGTCCAGAGTTGAGATGAAATAGTGAACAGTTGGTTCCCAAGAGCTTTTATGTTCACTGTATAGTAACTAGAACTTTAAGGCTCCCTGGTGAATGTGTGTAAGAGTAGGCAATGCATCAAATACAAGTCTCATTGTTAAGGAATAAACTTGTTTTTGAAAAAGTTTGTTTACTTTTAGACATACTTCATCAGCTTTGTTTCTTTTAATATCTGTTTATATTGTTATATTTCTGTATACATACATATGGCATAGAACAATTTCTTGCTGAAATAGACCCCTCTAAGGTAGAAGCCATTGAAAACATGCCTCAACCCAAAAACAAGGAGGACTGACAGCATTTCCTTGGCATGACCAACTGCCTATTCAAATTCCTACACAAATACTCAGAAGTCACTTGGAAATAAAACAGTAAGACACAGGCTGGTGTTTCACTTATAAAAATGCATCCAGTCTTCTTGTGATTGATATACCAGCAAAAGGGAATGTCGAAGAACCAAGACATAAATCCAGCATCCAGTAAGAGATTAGTTTAGACAATATTTGTTGTAAACTAATCTCTCTGTATGGCCTTACTGAGGTTCTGTGGGTCGTGACTGATCCATAGGGACCCATTAGATTTTTCCATGATCACAAGAGAGTTCACCATTCAATAGATTTGCTCACCAACTTGATGATTTCTATTTTTGTCATTTTGTCGAGTTCAGATTTTACTTTGTCTTGCAGTGCAGAGTTTACATTTAATGCTGTTGCTGTTGATATCCATGGATTGACTTGTTCATTGTAATGAATAGTATTGATGGAGAGTGCAGTTGCTGCCTTAGTTATGGAAAGGCTGTGCTTTGTACTCAATGTCATCAGTAGTAATCCTGCCTCGGAAGATGTTGGATGGGCCCGGGATTGAATCTGAGTCTGAGGAGTACACTTCTACCAAGTGGACTGTTCTCTGGGAGTAGCAGCAGCTGGCAAAATGTTTTTTGTGATTGCACTTTGTGCATCGTTTGTGGTATGCTGAGCACAGGCCTTGTGGGTACGAACTGGTGCAGAATTTACAGGAGTTGATCTGTCGCTGCCTGTCACAAGCTGGATCCCATTTGGGTGAGTTGAGGTCTGTGGAAATTTCTCTCTTTTTATGTCTGTGTCTGATCACTGCTACATCTGCAACATAAACTAAACTAAACGGATGCTGGATTTATGTCTTGGTTCTTTGACATTCCCTTTTGCTGGTATATTAATCACAAGAAGACTGGATATATTTTTATCTGTTTTATTTTTAATTGAGTACAAGAAGTTAGTTAAAATGGAAGTGACTGGTGTATCAACTTGCATGCCATATTATTGTAACATATATCAATGCTTACTTATACAAGCAATGTCTTGCACTACTCTTAAAAATTCTTTGATAAGAAAAATGTGAATGAATATTGTATTCCCTTTTTATTTTATCAACTCCTAGCACATAATGAGATTGATTTAATCATTTTGAAGCTTTTTTATTTTGTTGGGTTATCTGTTGCTAGCATTTTTATGAATTTTCAAAAGTAATACTTGAATTTTATTAATAAAATATCAACATAATGAAATAAAACTTTATATTTACTTCTTTGTCAATTGAAAACTGACAAAAAGTGTAAACTCAAAGGATTTAAAAAAAAACAAACATTTAAACGAAGACTAAAACATATATTAAATAACTATACACTCAGGTCAATAATTCGTCATTGCATGAAAACAAAAAAATGGTTAAAAACCTGTAGCTTGACTGACGTGCATAAGTATTTTAAAAAATAAAAGTTAATCTAGAATGTATATGAACTACTAAACTACACAATTGTTTCAGGAATATGACAAAGATTTTATTATATTTCATTATATTTTTTATATTTTATTATATTTATAATTATATTTTATCATATTTATAATTATATTTTATATTTTATTTTATCTTATTATATTTATAATCATATTTTATCATATTTATGATTATATTTTATTATATTGATCTGGTTATGCTGAAAAGTATTAAACTGACAAGTTTGCTCTGTAGAATATCCACTTCATAACTTGCAAAAGTTGAATGACTTGCTAGTAACATCTTGGCACCAAATCTTAGCAGAAATGTTTAGAGTTCTGCCAGATATGGTAAAAGCTGTTTTGCAGACAGATTATTATAATATGTTGGTTGGTTGGTAGCAATTTATTTAATGTCAGATCCTGTTTATACATATATATTAAATATATTTATGATTTATAAATGCATCTTGTCGATAACATCTTTAAATAAGCCTAAATTCATTTTTTGCACAGTTAAATGATTTCAAGTATTTCTATCAAATACGAATAATTCTATTTACTATTAGATATTTGTTTACACAAAGTTAAATGGTTCCAAGTATTACTATGTAACAGTAACAATTTAACATCAGCCATTTGTTTGCACACATATAAATGGATACGTATATATCATTTTGTAAGTGAATAGTTTGGTGGTAATTTCATTTTTAAATGGGTTACAATTTGTTTACACACGAGTATTTCTATTATTTCTACTCAATTAAATGGTTTCAGTTATTGCAATCCAACATTAATAATTCTATTCAATATTAATCATTTGTTTGCTGACAGTGAAGTGGTTAAAAGTGTTGCTATTTAAGACTAATTATTCTATCCAACACAATTCATTCATTTGCACACAGTCAAATGGTTCCAAGTATTGCTATGTATTACCAATAATTTAATTTAGGCACAGTTTCAATCATTGCTATTTAATACTAATAATTTGCCATATATCCAGGGCTTTACGCACCCCCACCAAAAAAAGGAGCACGCTCCTTTTTGCTGAAGCAAAGAAGAAGATGGCTCATTTTATATTCAGCCAGAGTGGAGCATGAGCAACTCCATTTGGAGCTAAAGAGCTGGTTTTTGCGCTCCAAAATTATTTGATTTTTTTTTTGTAAAACATTCAACAATAAAAAGAAAAGAAAAAAAAAATTTTGAACTAAACTCTTTGTTTTTTTTTTATAACTGTGTTAAACGTATATGAGAGAGAGAGAGAGAGAGAGAGAGAGAGAGAGAGAGGAGTTACATTTGAAAATTAGACATGAAAGCTGAAAAATTTGAACTTCTCAGATTTTTGTTTAGAAGCAAGCACGATTTGTCAGCTAGGTGCTACATTTCTGATGAGCCATTTTTCTTAGAAGAAGACAGTCTGGAAAAAGTCTCTTCAAAGGCATCAGTTACTCTGTAGAAAGGCTTTGAAGTCATTTTCTTAAAGATTTGAAATTTTCTTGTATTTATGACTCGTATTTTTATTGCTAAAAATAAATCTTTAAGGGTAATAACTAAAGAAATATGTTTGTTTAGTAAGTTTTTGTTCATTGACTGTTTTCAGTTACTTCTAATGTTGATTTAGGTATTTGCGTATTAATTTCATCATTTTTAGTTACAGTATCCTCATGAGATTCATGTATATTACTGGTAGACGGGTTAGGGTTTAACGAAAGGGCAAATTGTAATCTGCCCTGTTACATTAAGAAGAAAGGAAATACAGGAATGAGGACAAGAATATTGATGAGTTTCAAGAAGTTTACTTACAGCCAGAAAGATACCCCTTGTGCTGTGAGTTCATACATGGAAGAAAACAGTTGCAAATGATAGAGCTGGAATTAAACATCTAACCTTCAAGTTTCGAGGACCAGTGGGTCTAGGAGGAATGAATAAATGAAAGAATGAACTCCTAAAGGAACACTGGCCCAAAAGTTGAATGTGCTCATCTCATGTTGTGATGGTCTGTTACTGCTGCTGGAATCGTCAAGAAGAGTCAGTGAAGAAGAGAGTGAAAGTGCATTTACACCGCCTTTTATATTGCGCGGGAAAGACATACGGGCAGAGTGGGATAAATCATCCTCATTCGGTGAAAATATGAGGTTGGGGCCACAACAGTCAAAATAATTAACACGCTAAATAATAATTTGAAATTCTTTCTGCTACAAGGGTATTCACTAACCTTATCACTGAATTTTACTGCCATCACAGTTTTAACTATTTCTTTCTCAGGAAAATAAATTAGATAAGCAAGACTATATTTATTGTATCCTACAAATATTCCCTTCTCACCCCTATCATCTAATTTTTTAGGATTCTGCACATATGCATAGCAAATACTCCCAAATAGATGCATATTCAATTGGTTTGGTTTTGTACCAGTAAAGATTTCATATGATGTGGTCCCAATTCGATTATTGTAACACCTGTTACGAATATATGTTGAAGACATAATAGCGTATGACCACATATATTTGGGAAGATTAGCCTCTTTTGAAATCCATCTAGCCATTTCAAAAATTGTGCACCACGCCTTTCAATTGTGCCGTTTTGGTGTGGCGAATAGGGTGATGGTTTCTGGTGATTCATTTTATTTTTAATTAATACTGACTCAAAAGTGCCAGAAGTGAATTCAGTCCCTTGGTCGGTTCTAACATATTTTAAATTTCCATAAGGCGAGATATCTGCTATAAATTTTTCGAAAGCCTTCAGTGTGTCAGATTTATTTTTTAACATATAAGTTACTATTTATATATAACATATAAGTTACTATTAGGCCAGAGTAATCATCTATGCATCCTAATACATATTTAAAACTGTCCTTTGCTATGAGGTCTATTGGTCCTGCTAAATCAACATGGATGATTTCTAGTATTTTAGTCGCACATATGTTGAGCAGCCTATTTTGTAACTGTGACATCTTCGCTTGTGGGCAAATTTCACATTTAAATTTATTTCTATCGGTAAGTTGCATACCTTCAATATTTACTTCAAATTTTAAAATATCATCAACATTACAATGTCCCATTATCTTATGCCAATCTTCTAGTGAAAGCATAACTTTTTTTGGAGAACATATATTATTTAGATAATACAATTTTCCTTTTTTATGTATTTCAAATGTTGTTCCCTGTGTATTAAGTGTTGCTGAGTTAGGTTTAAATTCTACTTTAGCACCATTTTCAGTCACTGCCTGTATCGATAAAATATTTTTATCGAAAGAAGGAATATACAATACATTTTTTAAAATGTTTCTATATACTTTTCCATTTGTGTCAGTTATTTTGACACAAGCATCTCCCCTTTTTAAAGCCAAATTATTATATTTGCTTCTGTCAACTAATTCTACAACATGACGTGAAGGGTCAAAATTTTTATGAAAACTAATAAACTTCAAATCATCATTTAAAATATGTGTTGTAGCCCCACAGTCCACTAATAAATCACAATATGACACATCGGTATTATTCACAGAAAAAATAAAAGTTTGCTTATTTTTTATGTGCTTTATGCTGTCCTCTTTAGCACGTGTGTGGTTGGTCTTTGTTTTTCTACAAAACTTCATGTCATGACTTTTGTGGTTGCAGTTTCTGCACCAATGTGAGGGTTTTCTACAATTTTGAGATTTGTGGCTGTATTTTCCACCCGAAAAACATGCTCTGTCAAATCTGGTTTTGTTTTCTCTTGGTAAAAGTGCTGTTGGTCGACCGCTGAATTTTTTTCTTTGACATTCATTACTGCATTACCTTCAGTTTTCCCTGCTTCTTCAAAATCTCTCAGGGCCGTTTTAAAATTTTGGAACATAATAGATGCATCTTTCTGCGTCATCACAGTAGTGAAGGTGTTGTATTCATTTGGTAGTCCTTTCAGAATCATTGCGATAAGCAGTTCATCACTTATAGTTTCTCTGATGTTTTTTTAAAAATGTAGTAGCATTCTCTCCTCATATCATGTAGTCTGTGATGTTCTCTTCGGGTTGTTTTCGCAATGAAGTCAACTCTGTATACAGGGCTATGACTTTTGGCTTCCCACATGGTAGGTAGTGCTCTTGTAAAATATTCAGAGCTTTTCTGCTGCCATTCTTTGCATCTTGAATGATTAGTGAAAGACTTCTATCGTCTAAAAATTGGACCATCTCTCCATATGCCTCAGTGTTTTTGTTGGGGTTCACTGGTTCATCCATCTTTGCGATGATGGTGTCATACAGCTTGTGTGTTCTGAGATAACCAAGGAATCTCACTTCCCAGAACTCATATTTTCTTTCATCTCCTTGAAACATTAACCTATGAGACATATTAAATTGTCCACTATTCTCAACTGCATATTTGGGCCCATAACCTGTTAAAGTTTACATAGTAGGATGACTTATAGTCTTAGTATAAAATAATGATAGACAAGTATCTGAGGAGGGAACGATATGCACGTGTGTACACAAACTATATTAGCTGTTAAAAAGGGATGAACAATGTGGTAAAGGGAAGGGGAATACAAATTGGGTGCTAAAATATGTGGCGTCTTTAGACAAGTCACGTGACACGCTATCGTGTAGAAAAGAGGAAGTGGTTCGGTGATTGTCTCACCGAACCTAGTACATTATTAGGGACTATTTCAGCTGATAATTCCAAGAATTTCAAAACATATAATAAACACTTGGTAAATGATTCAAAGCAAAAAGGAATACAACAATTTGTTGGTAAAAACAGCAACAATAACATGTTTATTTTTTAGTATATTTTACTAATGTGGCCGAAAATTACATAATTAATTTTCAAAGAAATAAGGCTTGCTATAGTTTTTACTTTAGAAATGATTACAGTAAATATATTTATTTACTTTTTTTTATTAATAATAATTTGAAAAAAGGTTAATGAACTTTGATAAATCGATCTGATTTGTTTAGAAATCCATTAACAGAGTATTTATGTTGGTATTTGATTCAAAATATAAAGTGTAATTTTGAATAAACAATGGCCGAAAAATATCAAAAAATTGCCAATAAACTATTATTCAGAAATCCAATTAATGTCCTAAAATTTCATACAAAAATATCAGGCGGAAACCTAGGGATTGAACAAATATCAGGTCAAATTTTCCTCCCCAGGAAAAATAGATTGTTAATGTAATGAACATTCAAATTGTTTTAAAATATTTCAGTGATTTCTAGTTCTATTTTATATCTCAGGCAACAAAAATTTATGCATAATCTTATGCTCTGCCCGATATGTTCTCCTTTAAGAGCAAGAAATCCCATCTTCTTGGCAAATCTCAAAATATTAGCGAGATTTTGTCAACTATTATCTGACAGTCTTACACTTAAAGTGACATCCCTCACCCATATTGACGAGATCCTTTGATGCCCACACCTATACTTTGACCCCTTATTGTTAAAGGATTATGTTTCTTACAAACAAATAACACAAGAAACAAGTCCTTCAATGTAAAAAGAAAAAAAAACACAGTAAAGGAGATAACTCACAGCCTTCTTTAACCACAAGATAACCACCCTCATGTGTGTCAATTTAAATTCCAGTATTAAACAAGGAAAAAGTAATAAAAGTAACATGTGTGTCCAATAAACTGTCTATTTATTTACAGATAAAAATATATATAAAACGTGAATATCATATTCACTTAAAATGAAAGAACACTTTAGTGTTCAGTTGAATGACTGAATGATTAACTCTAGACAGTATTCTCCGAAAAAGATTTGGGCTGAAAACAACTAACAAAACAGAGGTACGGATACAAAAAAATCATAGAATTCGTTAAAAACAGTCTTACAGGTTAAAAAATCCTTTAAAAAATGAAAGTCTTCACGACAGGAAAATCTTCAGTTGAACAGCAGCAGCAATTGTAATTAAGAAAAAATGTATTAAGACAGATTTCAACAATTTGTCTTAGAAAGTTCCTTTATGAAGAGTCTTAAAGGGAAGAACTCCAACCAGCCTCATGTTCAGCATTCATAATTTTTGTGTTCACAGAAAGCAATTCCCCAGTAGAAAACTTGAAAGAATTTCCTCTGTTCAGCAATTTTAGATATCTCCTTTTGAATAGGAGACTCAGCAATTGAATTTGAAATTCGATAAAATTTCCCCAAGTCAGCAATTAAAAATAACTCTTTTTGACTTGAAGATTCAGCAATTGATAAAGGATACCTGATAGAACTCTATCAGGCTCTCAGTCAGCCATTAGAAATTTTCCTCTGAATAGGAAAATTTCTTCACACCACATCGTTCTCAGTGGTCAAGTGCGGAGCTCCTTTTTGAGCAGTCTGCTCTCACCAAAGTATCCTCCCCAAAAAGGCCGAGTTTCCTATTTTATGCTTCAATGTCAAAAACGGAGTTAGTTCCAGTCACGTCATTACTACACTTCCTCCGGTGAAGGCGAAAAAAGTTCTGTCAACACAAACCTCTGTCATTCAAAAAAATAATTTTGACATTTGGCAAAATAGAACGTTTATGAAAGAAGTTATATTTTCACTATGGAACACTGAAAAAGATCTGCTCCTTTTTTAAATGAGTTGGAGCTGGAGTGGCTCCATTTTAAAAATGGGGAGCGTGTGGGGAGTTAGCTCCAATTTTGGGCATGTGAGCAGGAGCTGGACCAGCTCCAAAAGTAATGTAGCGCGTAAAGCTCTGTATATATATCTAACAATTTAATTAGACATCATTTGTTTACACACAGTTAAAAGGTGAAAGAGTTCTATTTCTAACTATTCAATTTAATATGTCATTTGTTTGCATACAGGTTAAATATGAAATAGTTCTATTTGATGAATAGATAGGACTCTATCAGGTGCTACCACTCTGGGTCAGAGTGTACCTGGGAGTGATGACAATGATGGGGTAAGGGTTTAGACTCCTATATTTTTAGATAGGCAGTGAGGAGCACATGGAGTAGAAAATTCTGAAAAAAATGGGATCCAAAACCACTTGTTCTCAAACAAAATAGCAGCAAAAATAAATTAGTTTTGTGAACCTAATTGGACAGAATAGTCTCGTGCCAGTGCTTTTAACTATGTTCACGCATTTTGAATCTGTCCTGCACAAAATTGAATCTTGCATTTGGAGCTGGTCATGTGTTATGGGTACCTATATATTCTATGGCTTTAAAAGCTCTTACTCTCTCATTTTTAGTTCTTCCCAGTGAGCAATCCACAGCTCTAAACAACTTGACAGCTTTGGACACACAGCCAGAAAAATAGGAGAATATATAGCCAGCAAAATTATGTTCATAGCCACATTGAAACTTTACATTTATCATCTTTCAATATATTAAACTTTTCATAGATGTTGATGTTGCCTCACGCATACAGATATACATGTTCAGCCAGCAAACAGAAACGTTCTTAGCCAGTATGTACTTTTTAGTTCATATGTTGGGTGATTGTTTGGGTTTATGGCATTTCAATGTTTGTAGGTTATTTAACACCAAATCCATTTTTATACAAATAATCAGTTCTATTTCAAACCATTCAGTTTAGCATGAGTACACAGTTTAATTATCAAAAACATTTCTATATCAAGCTATTCAGTTTAGTCAAGCAGTTTTAATTCAAATAATTCAATTTAGTATAAGTATAGTTTTTGTCCACACATAGTTAAATGTCAAAACAGTTCTATTTCAAACAATTCAGTTCAGTGTAAGATTGCAAACAATTCAGTTTAGCATAAGTACAGTTTCAATGTCCAAAACAGTACTATTTCAAATAATTCAGTTTAGAATAAGTATGCAGTTTACAAGACAAAACAGTTCTATTTCAAGCAATTCAGTTTAGCATAAGTACGCAGTTTAAATATCAAAACAGTTCTATTTCAAATAATTCACTTCAGCATAAGTACGAATTTTAGTTCTATTTGATCCATAGATAGGACCCTATCTGGGCCAGAGTAAACTTGGGAGTGATGGCAATGAAGAGGTGCTCCACATTCCCCAAAGCCAGCATTACTGGAGCCTCACCATCAGATTGTTTATTATCATATCTAGGACACTTATTGGGGGTGGATTTTACCCCACTGCAGAGGTGCAGTCAGTGTATTCTGCAGCCCCAGCCAACTGAGTAATAGCTCATACATGTACATACGCACACATATACATACACACACATATGTAAGAAGGACTTGTTACTTTTAACCCACTGTCTTTACAATAAACACATGTACACACAGATATGTTCGAAAAACTCACTTACATTCACATAATAGTTGTATTATACACACCGAAATATTTAACAAACATATTCACACATTTGCTACTTTGTATTGATTTTTCCTAGTTGGTTTAGTTATATAAAATTTGTTTTATATTATCAATGTCGTGAATTTTCTTTTGTCTGTGTTGTTCATATTCTGTGTGTTTTTAATTGTGGAATGACACTTGAAGTTTTGTTTTTAACAAAGCGTCGAGAGAACTAAACTGTCAACTTATTCTCCACAGGGATACTCCATATTCCTTAAAACTCCAGAACCTCATTATCAGATGGTTTAATATTATATCCAGTATACTTGTTGGGGGAAGGGGCGGGTCTTATTCCTCTGCAAAGATGCAGTTAGAGTATTTTACAGCCTCAGCCGACTGGGCTCTAATATTTTGTGTTATTAGTTCAGGTTAGTTCAAATTATGAGATTCTAAAATACAGCCATTGTTGGATCTAACAATGTAATAATCTTTATAATCTCAATTTATTTCAGGAAACTGGGATCATTCATATTATCAAATATCCTATTTTGATTATCTTTTAGCTAATGCACATACTCTGGTCTCTCTAATGTATTCTAAAACCCAGAAATGATTCAAACAAATATTTTCTTTCTTGTTAGTTGCATGGATTTCTCAGTGGACATATTCTCTGTGTTTCATCACGTTTTTAATGTCTTCAGTATTATAAAACAAAAATTTAAAAAGCCTATACATTTAAAAAAAAATCTTTATTGAATTTGTCGGGTGTTATTGCGAGATATGTCACAAGTATAAAATAAAGTTTGGAGGCAGTACGTGTTCCTCGCAAGTAATTTCCCTCACAAAACAAAAACAAAATCTGAATAACTATAAAATAAAGGTTTATTATTCAGCTGGAATGTTGTACCAAAGAACTCACAATGTTGTTGTTGTCGTCGTTGTTGTTGTTGATTTCGCCTTTGGTGTATGTGGAAAGGGCAATGTCTTTGCTAGACAGCGTGGCGTCTCTCGTGTTTTGGTGGGTGAGGGAGCAGTCCAGAAGCGTAACGTAGTTTCCTTGTTGTTAGCGGCGAGACCTCTGTTGAATTGTTCAATCGCTTTCTTTTTATAACTCCTAAGAGGATCAAAACAGGTATGAATGTTTTTTGGGGGGAAAGTACTTGATTGGTTAAAAAATCTATGAGTGCGAATTTTGTATATTGTAGTTTGGATCCTTTTTTTCTAGAATGTTCTAATGTTTGTTGATTGGCTTAAAAATCTATAGGCGCGAATTTTGTGTATGTTGTTTGGATTCTTTTTTCTAGAATGTTCTAATGTTTGTTGATTGGTTTAAAAATGTGAGTGCGATGTTTGTGTATGTATATGAAATTTACGCTACAAATTTATTTTATGGTATTTTATTTATAATTTGTGTGCTGCGCCAGTTGTTGAAGTACGAAAACAGCTAGGGGTGATGCAATGAAGGGATACTCTAGACTGCCTATATCTCCAGAACTGGAGCTTCACCATTAGATGCAGTTTAGTCTCATTCCTAAGATATCCACTTTTGGGAAGGGGTCAAATCTTTTTGCAGGGAATACAGTTAACATATTCTAAACTTTGTTAACAGGGCATAGTTACTTGAAACTATATAACTGTATTTCAATTATTTGTATTAGATAGGAATACTTGATATCATATAACTGAGTGCAGATAATTTGCATTTAGAATAGTTATTTGATGTTAACTTAAAACCATATAAGTGAGTGCAAATAAATGATTATCAGACAGAAATAGTATTTTGAAACTATTATAAACATTAGAGTACTTAAAGCCATACAACTGCGTGCAAATTATTTATATTTGATAGGAAAACTGGATATCAAGATTATAGGACAAAAAAAAAGCAAAAAAAAAAAAATAGAAGTCTGAAAATAGTTATGATTATATTTAGACATGAATCAACTTTTGGCATTAAGTAACCCATAAGAAGTAGATGTGCAAATAAACCAAGGGACCTAACATGATGTAATGGTTAACAAACTAGATTATCAGATTATTGTTAATGAGTTCGTTTCTCACAGAGCACCCCATACATTTGGTCTTGTGCCACATCTAATTTAACCTTGGTAGATTATTAAGCTAATAAACCAAACCAAACCAGTGTTTTTATTATGTATCACACGAATAAGAATTCACAATCATTAAAACTACATTCATCAAACTTGAAAAAGAAGAAAAGAGAAATGTATTCATAAGAGAAACGTTGAAAATGAATAAACCCCATAAATACCCTTAAAAAAAGTCTTCTTTTTAAAGAGGGTGAAGCCAGATACCACGCGGAAGCCTTGCGGGTGGCGACATCTGGCGACAAATTTGGAAACATTTTGAACAACTTTGGGACGGTCACGTGACCAGACTAATCTCGTTACTGTTGTGATTTTTTAAAAGACTAAAATTAAGAGCCAAGAAAAGAGGGGGAGACTACAAACAACCGCTCACATAACAAAAGACATCTTATGAGTAAAACATAGCAGAGGTAAGACGTAAAAAATAAGAAAGAAAGAAAAGAGACCTCGACTTCATAGAAAACATATACATGTATTTAAAAAAAAAAGATTTCTTTACTTATTTCTGTTTGTTTAGTTGGAGCAAGAAACAGTGGATGTTGAGGGTTTTGAAAATAAGACAAAATCCAAAAGAAGAAAGATGCCCCGAAAAAAGCCATACAGTGGGAAACTCAAGAAAAAACAGCTCCAGGAAAAACGAGAACGGCACCGAGCACAAAACGGTAAATAATAATTAAGAAAAACAAAAAAACAAGTGAACACTCCAGAGAAATATTAAATTTTTTTTTTTTTTCATAAAAACACGTTTGTTAGACATCATCTTCAATTTTCATCTTTTCATTTTTCATTCATTCCTTTTTGTTGTTGGTCGATGATCGTTTCCCGATTATTCCATCTGATTTTCTCCATATATTTTAAAAGTTTAAAGAAAATATTTATTTTTCAAAAATTAAATGCGGATTTATTAAGTTAAAAAAAAAACAAAAAAAAAAAAACACAACACAACAAAGTATCTTTAACTACATCCTCTTCTTAACATCGTAAAAAGTAAACTTCGTTGTTTTTATTATAGGTACTTTCACAACTTTCATAAATCAACTCTATAAAATAAAAGATCATTAATTTCAAAAACTTAATCTATTAGAATGAATTTATTGAAATAGTTTAGATATCTTTGAGGTTTTAATTTTGGTTAGAAAGTTAGTCGTAAAATTACGATTATTTGACTCGATTTTCTCATTTAAAATGAGAAAATCGAGTCAAATAATCGTAAAATTACAAAAACAATATGCAAATTTATTGAGTAAAAATGTTTAAGGTATAAAAGGTGAAGGATGTAAGGTTGAAGATACATTTTTACCCTTCCCCCCAAAAAACATACTTTCCCTTAACACCATGATTTAAATTACTTTTTTAATTTTTAGGTACATCTACAAACTTTGCAAAAATGAAAAAGTAAAAAATAGACGTATTGTAATGAGTTAAATAACTCTTTTTTTTTTTTTTTAGGTTTTAATTTTGGTTTTAAAATTAGCCGTGAAAGTACTTTTGATGATGTCAATTAGATTTTTTCATTTTTTAAATAATACTATTTTATTTATATTGTATCAGCAAACTGAATTTAAAGCGAAAAATTTAAATGTTTATTTGCGTTCTGTTTATAAATCTTCTTTTTACGTCTTAAATCTAAATTATATTAAATAAATAAATTAAAAAAAGTACCATTATCTTTGTAAGCATTTTAAGTGATATACTTTTTAGATTAATTATACAATAAAGTTATTGCAGTGAATCAAATTATTTTATCTATTGATTTTTTTTAAAGTAGATGGTCTCATATTGCAACAATTTAAAAGTTTTGATAGCATCGTTTAATTTTTTTTCCGTCGACACTAAAGAAAACGAAAATTTAAGAAATAAATTCAAGTATTGAACAAATGAATAATTTTTTAAGTCTGAAATATTAAAAATCAGAATAATGATTTCATACTATGTAACTTGTATTGCCATCAATCGTTCTGTTGAAAAGAAAGCGGAGTACTGTTTGTGTTCTTAACGATTCGGTTTTCTATAGTGTTCTTCACTCTTTAAAATTTGTCAGATTTTTATTTCATTGTAATCTATCTTTTTTGCAAATTATTAAAAATATAATCTCATATGTCCAAACCCCAAAGTAAGTTGATCATTTATCTTATAGTACCAACAAAACAGCTTTTTACTTAGTACTTAGAATCAATGTGTACTTCAGATTAAGTTTTGTAAAGTAAAAATACCAATGAATCATTTTAACTTGTGTGGACAAATTATGACAATTGGCATTTATTTACTTTTTATTACCTATTGTCAAGGATGTCAGTAGTTGAGAAATTTATATCAAAAGTTAAAAACACTAGAATTATTCGTAGAATCCTTGACACATACGAGTATTCTGTGGATTCCGCATTAATTAAATCGTTCAGTCCTGTGTTGTGTGTAATTTACTTACCAATTATTTTTGTTTAATGTGTTTAGCTTTGTTTTTCTTTGTCTATTATTATACTTAACAATAGTTCTTTCCTTCCTCTTGTCCGTTGAGATACAAGAAAATCCAATTTGGATCATCATTAAAACGATTGTCCATTAATTGAAAATTAAGGAAGCTGAAGATGTCTCTTAAGAATTTCATCGTCTAAAATCATTTCTTATTTTTTAGCCAAATGAATTGTTTCAACAACTTCCCCTCACGACACATCAACTAGTACATCTATCTGATTTCTTATTAACCTTCCATTATATCTTTTTTTGGTCACCGAGCCCCATCTATTCATATTTTCATCATATTGACCATTTAATGTCTTCTCTGCACATTTGAATTATAAGAACAGTCTTGTTCACTGTTTTATGCATCTTGAAACAAATGTTTTATGCTTGAAAATCATATCCTTGTTTTGTTTCTGCTCAGCTAAAGAGTTGACCAAAATTGTTTTTGCTAAGAATAGTATTTAGTCTTTATTGAATGTTTGAGTAAAGAATTATGATCCAACCCCTACCTATTTCATCAGAAGGAAAACATGGAGTTGGAATAAACGGGTTTCACTCACTTTTCCCCCCCTAAACTGCAAGCATTCTGAACATAAGTAACATTCCATTATTTATTTCATGTGTTGCATCCTATTCAAGATTAAAGTTATACAAATTTGCTAAAGGCCTTAGGGATTAATTTTCATGTTTTATATTTGAGAAACTTATTTGTTTTCTGGTATCTTTTACAACAAATATTTCAATATTGTTGTATAGCCATAATGATATCAGTAACAATAATAATACAAATACAGGTGGTATGAACAAATTTATTTCTTTTGTGGGAGTTGTATGTAATTTGGTTATTTCAGTAGATGGGCGTCCGTAATTTACGGGTATTGCTCTCTAAATTATTCCCACCACAAATACAACACAAAACTTTACAATCGTGTAAAAGAAATGGAATAGAACACAACGAACATTAAACAACAAACAATTTAATATGCATATAACAGAATATGAAAACAAACAAAATACATGATGTGTAAATGGCCTTTTGGAAAATAAAGTTTGACAAGAAGAAAATAAATTTGTTTAAAGATGTGTGTATGTTCATGTTAACGGAGTCCGTAAATAAGTCGTTCTTACTTACATTAAGTTCATAGCGGGTTTTATGATTGTGGCGACAGTGTGTCGCGTTGATGAAAGAAAGTTTGTCGCTTAGTGGCTTAGTGGCTTGTCTTCGTCTGTGTGTAAGCTGTGTTTTGGTTTGTGTGTATGGCTCCCTAACTCTGTGTTATTTATATCCTACAGGTGGATCAAAGAATCATCCTAAAATTTTGGCGCGTAGACATTTATTGACCTATCAGATTTGTATTTTACTATTTTATTTTCGAGCCTAAATATTTTCTGTTAGTTCACTTCCGATCCTTTTTTCTAGAATGTTCTATTCTATGTTTTTAGCTGGTTGGTTGAAAAATATAAAAATGTAATTTAAATGCTAATGCAGTTTTGATCCTAAATTTCTAGAATGTTCTTAAGTATGTTTTTATTCCTTATTTTAAGACTAGAAAAAATGTTTATCCCATACTTTCTACCTTCAGTCCTTGGCAACATGAGGAGAGACACAAATCATAAAAACCTATGCTGACCATACTATACTGCCCCCTGCCCCCATATGGTGACACTTGTGGCATCTAAGATCTCAACTCATCTGTGCTGGTCAAGACCCGAACTGATCTGCTTTGATCAGATCTGAAAAACCCAATTGCGCGCTTTAACAGTTGAACCTCAATTATCTGTCTTTTCAAAATTCTCAGAACCACCTCTTCCCTGTATAACGTCAACCACCCACTCGGTTCACTCCAACAGCTATCCAGCACTATTTCCTGGCTGGGGGTTTATTGTGACAGATGATGCTTGTCATATCCTTTCTGCACGGGCATAAGAGTGCACTATCTGACTATGGCACCTGAACTAAGAGACACTGTTGTGGAGCCGATAAGCGTGTCAACCCCACAAATGAATTTAAGTTGAATGTGTGCGAGTAGTGACAACCAAAGACAATGAAGGGGACAAAGAGGCAAGGTAACAAATACAACAAGGATGGCAATTTATTGTCAGAAATTACAGACGTGGTCGTAATATTCGGTGTCCAGCTAGGATGGGTGATATCGGTAGCTGGTATGTTCGAGTCGTGGGTGTGGTTGGATGATCGCTGCTGGGAGCTGAGATCAGTTGAGTCGTAGGATGCTGCTGGACGATCGCTGTGGAAAGCTGAAGTCGGTCGAGATTGGTGAATCGACGTCCCGGTTTTGACAGTACTTTAGGTTAACCGGAGGTGTGTCGAAGTAGTTGCTAGCCTGTACTGCAAGTCGTTCATAGGCTAGGTGCTGCAATGCAGGAACGTAGTGATCAAAGGCGGTGTTGGTAGTGTACCGTTTGAGCGAGTGTGGTTGCTAAGACTTAATCGCATCTTAGTACTGCGGACTGAGTGAACGAACGGAGAGATGGTGGCTAAGGTTTGCCAGGTCTTAGCATGTACGAGGTCGAGCGAGCAAACTGGTAAAGCTAGGGCTTTGTCGTGCCCCTAGCTGTGCAGACGTCTTGGAGACGATGGTTATTGCTTTGCCGTGTCAAAGCTGAGTGGGCGTATCGAGATCATAGCTATGGCTTTGTCGTACCGAGTGGTAACTATGACTTTACCGTATCAAAGCTGTACAGACGTATCGGATGGTAGCTAAGGCTGTTTCGCACCAAAGCTGTGAGGATGTGTCGGATGGTAGCTAAGGATGTTTGTGCCAAAGCTGTGCGGTTGCTAAGGCTTTTCACGCCAAAGCTGTGCGGTAGCTAAGGCTTTTCACACCTAAGCTGTGCGGGCGTATCGGACGATAGCTAAGGCTTTTCACGCTAAAGCTGTGCGGTAGCTAAGGCTTTTTGCGCCAAAGCTGTGGTGGTAGCTAAAGCTTTTCACGCCAAAGCTGTGCAAGCATATCGGACGATTAGCTAAGGCTTTTGGGTGCCAAAGCTCTGCACTATTGAGCGAGCAGGCAAAGGGGCCACGGCTAAGATTGGCGTTATCTTAGCGCTGTGCAGGTAGCAAAGTGGTAGCTAAAAGCTAACCCGTGCCTTTAGCGCTGCACGGCCTTCAGTGCATATTGATGCAAAAAAAAAGGAGAGTAAATCTACCACAAGAAGTGGGATTCAGCCTTGTAGCAAGGCGATTTGTAAAAAAAAAAATGGTGTTGAATCTACCACTAGAAGTGGCAGTGAGGCGAATGCAACCATGAATAACGTAGGATTCTATCCTTGTATGAGCGCCGCAAAGAATGTACCGAGCGTTGAAAAAAAGCTTGTTGACATTAAGAAGGTGCTATGACACACAGCCCCAGCCGCGTGAATAGGAAATTCTTTTATAAAAAATGGGTGTAGAAATTAAGTACTTTTTTAACCTGCTATAAGCTGGCGATGACTATTAATTCCATTTTTATAAAGTTATTTCTGGCCGAAGTGTTTCGTAAATATTGTTAATTTTAATTTATCCCTTTTTTTTTTTTTTTTTTTGGCTGTAACAGGATGTCAAGGTCGTAAAAAGGGCTTAGTCATTTCCGGCCGTACCCAGATATAATTTTTCTAAGGCAAGCAAGTAATCCGATCTGTTTACATTTATGGGCAGGTCACAGCAACACTGAGTAGTTCAAAGCCTTACCAAACTAAATAATGAAATATGAAAAATGATTAATATAAAAAAATCATTATCTTAATTATACAACAATATGATAGATCATAGAACTTGAATTAAATCCTGCCCTGTTTGAAAACTTTAGCTGTCTATATTTGTCATGTGGTCGACCACTGAGGGGAGAGAGATAAAGAATGTCCCCTACCACTCCGTGTTTGAGTTAGCAGGCCACCCAAAAAATGACCATTAAGACAGGATAGTAATATAGGTCAATTCCTATTAGTGAAAGCTAACAGATGTTTGCTCTCAGTGACCAGGGAAAGGAAGGAAAAAAGCTAAATGATTGGCTAGGACCCTAAAACGGAAGTGGCCCCTTCTTCCTGTCAGCGGAAATAGGGAAAAAGAAAATCAGTTTTGGGACAGAGGTCGTGGTGAATGGATCTTATGCCAAACTCCGGGTGAAGCATCAAAACCGGGATTTGCGGAACAGTAGTTGAAATGATAAGATATATTGAAACTACCGCTGAAATCACCGGGGGAAGACGGAAAGTATCTTGGACAAGAAGAACCCATACCTTCAAGCCAGAGCGATATGCATAAATAAATTCCGTCAACCCGAAAAAAAAAAAAGAAAATATTCTCCAAAGGAAAGTCGTTGTAAAGATAAGTAAACTTTAAGACTGTTTCTCCCTATATCCAATTATATACTCTCCCTCTCTGTCTCAATTTAAAGAAAGACTAAAGGAAAAGAAAAGAAAAGAAAGACATTTATGTTTATGTACTATCCGTTAATAATATAGCCGACGCATTGAATATGTGTATCCGCGTGTGTAGTAAAAAGATTGATATATTTTAATGTTCCCACGTGTTGAAGTTGTTCATTTGTGTCGTTTGTTGTGAAGTTGCTATTTCATGTTTCTTTTTCAGCTTCTTTCGCCTTATGTTATTTTCGCTTGAATTGTCCTATATGAATTCCTTTAAAAATATTATATGGGAAACCAGAGTTGTTGACTACTATAATTAATATTATTACGTCTAAACCTAGAGGTCCATATCTTCCATTGTTCTAGGGGTAGGAAGAACTAGTGGCCTTGGTGGGTGTGTATGTAGTGTGAAATTTGGAAACCCCTTGCCAGCGGCGGTCAGTCTAGCCCTAAATTAACCCCCACATAATATGCCAGTTCCTATATGCCCGAGAAAGGGCTCTGAATAAGGACTTATTCTATGAGGGATCAAGTGCAAGACCACCCCGTCTTCACACGTGGGAAAAAAATAAACTCCCCGTTTGGTGATAACCATATTTAAATGCACCAGTTCCCATACGCTTTTAAATGGTTGCTCATCTGGGGATCTTTTTATTGTAATTTGCCGTCACAATATTCTCCTGCAGATGGAGAATAATCCTTCCTCAAAAACGGGTGTCCTGGGTATAACACAAGACTTCATCTGATGGTATCACTCCAGTTAGGGAAATCTTACCATTACTCTGCAGTTCACTTCTAAAAAGAAAAGAAAAATTTTAAAGTAAGTTGTATTTTATTAAGGGCAACTATCTATATTCACTGAAAATATATATTTATATTTTTTTTTATTTCAGCAATTGTTTCTTTAGCTTATTTTCCACTTTTAACACAGTTACATGATATCAACTGTCCTTATCTAATACTAATAATTTGCAAAGAATTCTATTGTTTAAAATATATCTAATAGGAATAAACATAGGGTTTATTAGATTTGTGTGTGTATAATATATATATATATATATGAGTAAATGCTGGAAAATAATCTGACAACATAGAGAAAAATTGAAAACAAGGTAATCCAAACAAAAGAATTTAGTGTAAAAGAAAATCAACACTATAATGTTTTGATTCTAATGAACTATCATTGGGACTTAGATGGATGATATTGAATGATGTTAAATCCCAGATGGATTTTTAGTGTGTGTGTATATATATATATATATATATATATATATATATATATATATATATATATATATATATATATAAAAATATGCTCTAAGAAGGATTCATTTCATTACAGAAGGAAATATTTTGAAACTTTCGCCTAAAAATATGCATAGATCATCATTGTTTGATGGCTACACAGACTGCCACGTCACAACTGATTTAGAACATCATTTTGTATTTCTAATTGTGATCTAGCGACCAGATATTGTCATTTGATTGATCTATTAAATCAAGTTTTTGTTATTGAGTTAACGGTCCCTTTTGAAGAAAATTTCTACTGTGCACATCAGCGTAAATTGGAAAAATATGAGGATCTGTGAGAACAATATGTCAGAAATGGCTGGATAACCAATGTATTTTCTATCAAAGTCAGATGCCAAGGTTTCATTACCAACTCAAACTCCACATTCTTGACTAATCTTGGACTTTGTCAATCAAACTAGAGAAAATACATAAAAAAGATCTCAGATAAGGTTCAAACTGCATCAGTGTGGATATGACAATCCAACAAAGTCTGGGGCACACTGGGTTAGTGGTAATGAAGCTTTGGCCCTGAAACCATGGCTGAACCCAGAGTCATCATCTGAGGAATGCTTTAATGGAAGCAATGCTGCAGTACAAACATCAGTCATTGTATGATACTTGTATATGATGAGTGTGTGTGTGTGTGTGTGTGTGTGTGTGTGTGTGTGTATATATATATATATATATATATATATATATATATATGTAACACATCACAAAAAGTCCTGGGCCTGACTAATAAAATTTTTAGGGAAAATTCAACTTTATTCATCAACATAGTCTCCTTTTAGGGTGATACACTGATTCCACCACTTCTCTAACAATTTGATACCTTCTTTGTTGAACGATTTGTCTTAGGCATCAAAATACACCTCCATTTCCAATATCAATTCTTCATTGGAGCCAAATCTCTTTCCCTAGAGCATTCTTTTGGGGTTTGCAAACAGCCAGTAGTTGCTGTGGGCCAGATCTGGAGAATAGGGTAAGTGTGGAAGCTATTGGAAGTGCAATTCATGTAGTTTTGCCATCATTGAGATCAACTTGTGACTCGGTGAATTGTTTTGGTGAAAGAGCACTTTTTTCTTTTTTATTTGTGGTGGTTTTTTGGCGAATTTTTTCTTTCTTTTTTTTTTTTTTGCAAAAGCACCAATAATGCTATAAAATATTCATTATTGATGGTTCTTCCTTTCTCAAGGTAATCAATCAACAAAATACCTTATGCATCCCAAAATAGGGAAACCAAAACTTTGTCTGTTGATGTTTGCATCTTTGATCGCTTTGGATTGCTTCCACTCAGCTGACTGCTGGTTTGACTCCGGAGTAAAGTGCTGGATCCATGTTTCATCCATTGTCACTTATTTACACAAAACCCCTTTTTTTGTTGCATTGAAACAGTTTATACAAAACTGAATCGTTGACATGTTGTTTTTGATCAACTGTAAGCAAATTCGGCACCCACTTTGAACACAGCTTTCTCATTGACAAATGTTCATGCAAAATGATGAATAAACTGCCTTCAACTCCTCTGCTCTCTTGCAACTTCAGCCAAAACGAGTTCAAGGAGTTTTTTTGGTGTTTTCCAGGACAACTGCCAAATTTGGGCGATCTGAGCATTCAGGATCAGTGGTTTCTGTACAACCATCTTTAAAGTGAGCATACCACCATTGTTTCTGAGGGAGCAGAGTCTGAAAAACACTTCTCAAGCCATTGCTTTGC